>CM060971.1:119347329-119354829 GCA_030765045.1 Tenodera sinensis
TGTTCAGTGAGCGAGTGCGAGTGTCTGTCTGTGAATACTATAACTTATAAAAATTCAACTTAAAAGGATGCAACATTAAAATTTTGAAAAATATTGTCCGACAATAAACTATTCTTTACAAGGAAAATATTGAAACGTTTTGATTTTCTTAAAAAGACTCTATTTTGATTAAAATACCACACGTTTAACTCGCTGTAACGAAATGACAGTTCAAGGGATCCCACTTCTGACACCAGTGTGACTAAAACGGGGGGGAAAGGGCTTAGGAAATACATCAGATTTGTTGGAAAAATCTTATCTTCCTTAAAAAGTCATGGACTTATGAAACCGTCCTTATATATAAGTGATATTGTTTTTCTGTTGTCATCAAGTGTATCAATTAAAGCTGAAACAATAGAAGTATAGGGGATGTAAGTCCCTGAGGACCGCCCTGTTGAACAAATTCACTTCTATAGAAGAAGGAACCGACCGACAGACAGACAGAGAGAACCAGTCCAAGACAAATAAAACGTTTTCTAAAGAGATGACCTCCCCCCTCCGCCCCCCCCCCCCAACCCTCCACTCTAATGGCCTCGCGGATGGAGCTCCAAAATGTAATATTTCCGGAGGGGAAAAATCTCTAAGAAAAATTATATTTTTATTTTCATCCTTGCCAAGTAAAGAAGATATTCCTGCTCATTTAAAGAGACCGACTTGCTTCAATTTCAATAACTTCCTATCTCTTATTGAAACTTTCAAACCTTCACAGTTCTCCTTCACTGAGCACTCACATGACTTTTTCTACTCATTCTTGTATAATCTACTTCATATTAATACAGATAAACATTTGTACAAATTATCTTATTGTTTATTTCCTTGTAGGTACAAGGGGAATAACGATGTTCCATTTGACAGAAGTATAAGTTCTCCAAAACTCCAAATAAGACATACCTCGGAAATGGTTCATTCCACAAGAAAATTAATTAGGCATAAGTAAATTGTGTATTTTAGCAAGATCTACATTTTTAGTATAGCGAAATTTGATCTATATTTTAGGATTTGTGAGTTATTCAAAAGTCATCCAGAGTAAATACGACTACAGGGGCTATAGCCAGAAAATTGAAGATATACATTTCATTTGTCATCAAAATATCACAAACATATGACATTTTAGTCAAAATTGTTAGAGGCATTTTCAACAAAACCAAATTTTCTAAAAGTGTTCCATGTAAAGGGTAGTTTAGGGTGGGGCTACTTTTTTTATTTCAAAATCTTCGTGTCGCATCCTTGAAAGACATTAAACTTGAATACCAACTTTGGTTTTTAACCGATCATGCTTTTTTTTTGGATTCAGGGTGTGCACAAAATACGTATTTCTGTGAAATTTCGATATCGAATACAATGCTTCCCCTGCTATGTATTTTAAATTCATGACAAGGTCAATTTTTGTAAAATTGATAATAAATTTCAATGTAAGGAAATGAACTAAATGTATTTTAATTTATATATGGAGTGCAAAGAGTAATAAAGTTTGATACGAGCTCGCACGTACGTACCTGCTTTAAAATAAACCACTGGCACAAATACAGTTCTGAAATCGATTTCAGAAAAACAACCATCCGTGTTGAAACAATTTTGCCGAGAGTGAGGGAGAGGAAGGGGAAGGGGGAGAGAGGGGCTGTAGAGAGGAGGGATTAAAAACTGAAACCCCCTCGGCAGGCCACCAAGGATATATCGGCGCATCCAGACGTGATATAATTGCATTTCATTCCACTGTTGAATCTGGCGTACATACAACTGTTCGGCAACTGTTTCATTGTATACATCCAGATAACGTCAATAATTATCTGCATAAAAGATGCTTTCCTATATCCACACATTCAACTGTATCACCACGTTCCAGCACGCTCCTCAGTTGAAACTCGCAAACCAAAACTCTATTAACTACCAAACTTGGTATTCACGTTTAGCGTGTTCCAAGGGTACGATCCAAACATTCTCAAGAAAACCCCCCATCCCAAACTACCCTTTACATGGAGCATTTTCCGAAATCTTTGACTTTGACTATAATGATTTTGACTATAATGATTTTGACTAAAACACTGTGACAATGGGTTGTTCAACAATATACGGGCAAGAGGAGGCCGGGTAACCTTGGATACGACGAGCGGTTGTGTGCGCGTGTGACCGTAACAATGGCAGCGAGGTCCGGGGCTACAGAACAACTAGCGACTGTGTGTATGTGATTCAACAGCAATAACACTGGCTACTTCTTTGCTGAGTCATGCACACGTGCAGTGGAAAGAACTTGGAGGATACCTCAAGCCGGCTCCGGTAAAAACAGGACAGACAGTGAACAGTTTTTTTAGTTGGTTTTCTTAGTTAAGTTACGAGAGTGAGTCGGCCAGCCTGTTAGCAAGTGTGTATGAGTCGTCGAGTGATTGTATCGTAACAGTAAACATATAAGAGACAGTGATTATCAGAAGAGCAATTGTAAAGACTATAAACTGTGTTAACAACCAGAAGAAAATTGTGCATTTGTAATAAGAAAATAGGAACATATTAAAAACAACAATGATACAAGTAACTCGGGGCAACAGAGTTCCGGATGTGCTGATGTGTCCCTGGAGATCATTTGTACCAAGTGAGACGTTTGAGAAGGCAAGTACGTATTATAGCACACCCATCCGAGCACGTAGTCAAAATATGCACCCGAAAACACATACACACGCAACACTTAGATTGTGAGTTTGTCCAATGTCCAAACTACCCCTTCACCGTGACTTAATAACCCAGTTCACATTCTCTCAGACTTCACATTCTAAGGGAGCGCCACTGCGTCAAAATGTACGAGGGTCATTCATAAAGTAAGTTCCGAATCAAAGTAGTGCATCGAATTTCACACGAACATTGAAACGCATATGCCACTAATTCCAGGTTTGCTTTGCGCGCTATACGACATTGACAGTGTTGTAGTGTGCTGTTTACAGTGTCGGTTCAAAATATTTAAAATAATATTAATATTTTCTCTCCGCCTTCAAAATATTCTTAAACAAAAAAGACAAAATCCAGTCCTGTTATTTGCTCTGTCACTTTATTTACGCCCCAAATTTTTTCATAAAACACAGTTCTGTTCTACTAAGGTTAACACAGTAACATAATATCTTTGATATTACAACTCACAACTGTTTTCTTCTCATAACCTTGACTCACTCCTTTCACTGTCTTCGTTCACTTTCTGTGTCTCTGAAACACTAACTCTGACGATACAATCGTTCAAAACTAGTTAAAAAAACATTGAAGTGGTATTTTAGTCTGTTTGGTAAAAAAATTGGTTTTTGGATTTTTATTGCAAAAAATGCACCATACCTTAAAATATATATGTGGTGTTAATCCCCTAGGGAGGCGGGAACACATTTTCGATGCCATGTTTAAAGTGGTGCGCCTCTGCGCACGCCTTCCATTTCAACTTTAAGCTCATTTTGCTCTGAAACAATTCTTTTTTAAATTTCTCATATTCGACACCTGTTGGACTAATGGATTTTAATTATACCCAGTAAAATTCACGCACACGCACACTAAAAACTGAAATGACTCACTCTCGCCGCCTTCCCTCCTTATATAGCGAGGATGACGTAACACGGACCTTTCTCGAACTTCTACAAATACGCCGGCTGCCACACACTTCTCGAATACTCTAGAAAAACCTCTTTTGGTTCTGCTCCTGTACTTAATGTCACGAATTCACAACAGTCGCCCGACGCAACCTGACCTTGAGTGTCTATGATGCAAGTACCGCAGGGGGGGGTCAGACCGGCCCCTACAGTCCTTTGCTCTGCACCGCGGCGCACTTAAATTTGAAAGAAGCCTAGGAGTAAAATGAAGCGAAGTGCAGCCACTAAATAACAAATGAGACTTCCGCGCGTCTCTGCGGCCTGCACACCCCCTCCTCCAGGGTGTGTTAGCAACAATAGCTCTCTCTCTCTCGAAGTCGCATACGCGAGGTTACCCTCCGGCAATATTTAATGAAGTGATGCGACTATTACGCCGCGAGTGGTGGGATAATCTATTACCAAATGTGGCAATGACATTTTCCACGAACAAAATAAATTATTCGTGTCTGTCAGAATCGATACAACGAGTAGCGACTGTTATTTTCAAAGTTTCATGGCTACCAATATATGAAACTTTCATAGCGTTATCACAAACCCATTGTGTGCGGCTGTTACAACCATAAACTATGTATTTATTGCACCGCAAAGTTGACCCACCCCTCTCATTCCATGTCGCCTCCCTCCCTCCTGAACACAAGAAAACAACCCTTTTATTGAAATACCTCGTTCTGATGAGGGGTTGTGTTACATGCTTAATTCATCTTAATATTAATAAATGATCATTATTAACTAAATATTTAACTAACAAGTAGGTACAGGGTGAACAAAAGATTTAAATGAATAACTGACCCTTCAGGCAGTGACTCAGTGGGCCCCAATTTGGGGGAATTTTTTTACAACTTTAACTGAAAACCATGGTACAAATTCTACGAGATGTATTACTTATTTCCTTATAGGTACAATGGAAGTAACTCAATTATTTTATGAAGGGGGGAAAAATTGGTGTTGCACTCACATGACTTTCTCTACTCTTGTACTAACCATTCTTACAAACTCTTATTCCTATATCTTCTTCGTGTTAGTTGAGATAAACATTTGTACAAATTATCTTATTGCTTATTTCCTTGTAGGTACAAGGGGAATATTAGAATACAGTAGACTTTGAGCGATAGTCAAATCTTTTAAAGCTTTGAGATTCCGTTCTTTTTGCACACTTAACATATAAAAAACAATTCTGAAATCCACGCATTTTTGTACAGTAAGATTTTGTCTATCTCTAACGGTTTACCACTTATACGAAAGTCGTCCAGAGTAAACACGATTACATAGGCTATAGCCAGAAAATTCAAAATATACATTTCATTTGTAATAAAAATATCTCAAATATGTGCTATTTAATTAAAATCATAAGTCATTTTCAAGAAAATCAAAATTTTAGAAAAATGTTCCATGTAAAGGGTAGTTTAGAATGGTGGAATTTTCTTCAAAATCGCTAGTTTTGGATTCAGGATACCTCAATACGTATATTTCCGGTGAAATATCGACATCGAATTTTTGGATAGAATACAATACTTCCCCTACTTACTATATGTAGTAGAGAAAGTAACTGGTTACCTAAATAAAGTTATTGTATTCTTAAGAAGAATATAATACTTCCTATACGCGGCAGGGAACCTGATAACTGTAGCTCCGACAGCAAGGCAATATTTGTTTCGCGGCAGTGTACAATAGCAGCGCCTGTATGAACAAATGAATATCAGTTTGCGCCGACACCTGAGGTACAACAAATAGCCTCGTGCCTCCGGTTGTTCATCAGATACGTCGAGTTGTTTCAAAGTGTTTTACCCTATCATCATCATCGAGTGTTCCACTTGAACGCAGTCCACAATAACGAGCGAGATAGCTAGCTGGCGAGCCTCTTAAAACCTTCATGTTTTAAATACCATTAGTGGAAAGAGTTTTAACACAAACAAGATATACTTTTTACATTCACATTTTTACTTTTTCTACTGCGTATAGTTAGGGGAAGTATTGTATTGCATCCAAAAATTCGATATCGAGATTTCACCGGAAATGTATTTTGAGGCCCCGTGAATCCAAAAACAGAGCATTTTTACTAAAAGGTTTGTGTGTGCTTGTGAACAGCTGTGGACAGCATAACTAAAAAACGAAAAGTTTAAGTTTAATGTTTTTCAAGGTCTTCAAACATTTTGAAGAAAATTCCTCCATCCTAAACTACCCTTTACAAAGAAAATGTTACGAAAATTTTAATTTTCGAAAAAATGACTCTGACGATTTTGATTAAAATGTCTTATGTTTAAAATATTTTTATGGCAAATTAAATGTGACTCTTGCTGACTTTTTCATAACTAGCAAACTCTAAGAAATAGACAAAATATTACTATACAAAAATGTAAATTTTGCTAAAACATAATTTATGTCCAAATGTAGATTTTCTTTGGAGAGAAGCATTTCGGAAAATGTTTGCGCCCCAAAAATAAATTGTGTATACTAACCCGCGACCTCAGGAATCAGAGGACTATAGACCGACAATTTCGGCATCAACTTTACAGGGCGGAACGGAAGCTGTTACATTAATTTAAACCAGTGATAGATGTCAGTATTTGGAATATATTTTGTATTTTACGTTTTTGACTGTGACCGTTTCCTATGGAGATATTTTCTTGTTTTATCGTAAACAAGCTGGCAACACTGCAGATTCTGTGGGTGTCACTTTCCCTAGTTCAGTACATAAACGAACAGCGTACTGGTACGTTTTGGAAACAAACTCACACCCTGCCTTGTCCTTCCGTGTTTACTGTGACAGTGTAGGCCAATCACAAAACATTACCGAAAGTGCCCGATCTGTTTACATTGACAAACCAGGTCAATTCCCTGACCAACCTGAAAACAACGTTACTTCACGTCTGAAAGAGCTGCTCTGAGTATTCCTTCAATTCTTTTAGGTGATAAATTATTTCGAAACCCTGTGTTATGTCAGAAATAAGTTACTCTACGCATTTTACAAGTAAGAAGATGTTACCTTCGTACATTATTGTGGAATTACGCAACCAATTGGGATAAACTATTTTTTCGAAATCGGCTGATCAAAGAAAAAAAAATGCCGTTAGACTTTTTTGTTCGTAATGCTTCTATGAAGCAAATATTATCAGGAATTTAATGACTTCCCTTCCAGTCTGTATATAGAAAATTCCCCAAGTCCAATTCAGAGCTTCCTGGCAAAGGACAGATATATCAGGGAAAAAGTTCCGAGAAAAAGTTACCAAAACTAATACACCTGCTGGACGATAAATAAAACTTTAATACAAAATTTACGTTTCCAACATTAATCGTACAACGGGTTATTTTAAAAATTTATTGTAATTTTTCTGCCTGCCCAAAACACACACACACACGCTCGCCGCTGTAAAACAGATACGTTACCCACTAAGCTTAATTTAGACTCGAACGCACTCAATAGCCAAGGAAATATTGCCTGCAGACATTGAAACAAATTATGGGTGGTTCAAGTACCGCGGCTGCGCCAGAAACATATTTAATTAAATTTCTGTATGTGACAAAAGGATTTGACGTGTGTTTTTATTTCATTCACGTGCCGGGAATAATCGTTTTAATAATAAAAATAGATAGTACGTTTTATTAATTTCAGGGCGTTTAAGCCATCAAGTGCAGCGGTTGTTTCAATTCTCCGGGAATGAATGCATTATTTGCGTATCTCAGCGAGTGCGGGCAGTTGTATCAGACCACAAGCCTACGCCTACGCCTACCACTTTTATTTGTATCCCATAATTCACTCTCTATGTTTTATACTGCGCCCGGCACTCCATTGTTACATTCCTTATGACGCCCTGCGTCTCTCTGCTAGGGGAAGCATTGTATTACATCC
>CM060971.1:119359829-119629829 GCA_030765045.1 Tenodera sinensis
GGCTGTCATTTGCAGCTGATATTTTCCTTTTATTTCCTTGAAAAGTTACGGTTATAAAGATACGTGAGATGATCATCTTAACCTCAAACATGAAGGAAACCAAGATCTGTCAATCCACTTTCTGAGACGAAAGGTCAAAGTATCTTGTACAGTCACGTGCTTTAGTATTCCGGGTTGGTTCAGCTGCAACTCACATGACTTTCCCTACTCTTTACAAACTCTTATTAGGAATATCTTCTTCGTGTTAGTTGAGGTAAACATTTGTACAAATCATCTTATTGTTTATTTCCTTGTAGGTACAAGGGGAATATTAGAATACAATGGACTGAGCGATACTCAAATGTTTTAAAACCTTCAAATTCCGTTCTCTTTGCACGCTTAACATATAAAAAAATGAACAGCGATGTTCCATTTCACGAAAGTTTTAAGTTTTTCGAAAGTCAGACACATAACAAGGAATATCTCTGAAATGGTTCACCCTACAAGAAAATTTATTCGGATATAAATTGTGTATTTTAGCAAGATCTACATTTTTTGTATAGTAAGATTTTGTCTATCTCTAACGGTTTACTAGTTATGCAAAAGTCATCCAGAGTAAATACGACTACAGGGGCTATGGGCAGAAAATTCAAGATATACATTTCATTTGTCATAAAAATATCTGAAAGATATGACATTTTAATCAAAATCGTTGGAGCCATTTTCAAGAAAATAAAAATTTTCGAAAAATTTTCCATGTAAAGGGTAGTTTAGGGTGGGGCTATTTTCTTCAAAATCTTCGTGTCGTATCCTTGAAAGACATTAAACTTAAATACCAACTTTGGTTTTTAAGATACTTTTCGTGTTTGAGTTATGCTGTCCACAGACACTTGTTTCAGGAATACTAAAGTCAGCGACTGTACCACGACACTAGAAGTAAAAAGACACTCAGCTGTTTCAGACACCTCAACCTCGCCTCAATAAAACGTCAGAAGGGTTACAAAGAAGCGCGACATCTGAAGAGAAGAGATTTAATCACGTCGACCGCCGCTAGGTGTGCTGGAAACAATGGGTTCGCTAATGCCATTAACTACGTCATTCATCCCCCGGGGTTTAACATATCGACTTGACGTCACCAAGTAATTATCATTTTAACTATTTTATTATAATATTACTGCACCTAACTAAATTAATAAAAAGTTTTGAAAATTTATTTCTAACACTGAACACGAAAACAAGAATAAATATTATACATGCATTATATTTATTTTGACCTTCGCTACTTCATATAGTAAGTTGGGGAGATATTCGATCTCACCATAAATACATGTTTTGAAAGCCTCAGAAGAGGTTTGCCCCTGGGCGGCTGGTATGTTGTCACGACAGCGCAGAGGGCAGGGTCGTTACATTTTCCGAGTTACAAGCACCCCAGTGGAGGCTCGATTACCTCATCTCCCCCCTCGGGCCTATATCACCCCATGGGGAGGCCGGAAATCAGTGACTCGCCTACCAATCCAGAGGACGAGATTTCCAGGGCACATTTGTTCCCCTGCCACGACGCTCGTGGACGCCTTCAACCCTGAAAGAAACCTAACAGGAAGAAGGGTGAAATTAAATTATTGATGTAAGGAATCGCTGGACAGGAAATTTGAAGAATATGGAGATATTTCCTAGCGTTCGCCTGGCGACCCGGGGAAACCTCCATAAGTCAGCTGCTAGAGTCGAACCCGTGACCTACCGGTATGCAAACACAACGGAATTTCAAAGCTATCACATAACGACAAGCACTTAAACTATTGTACCTACAACATAATTAATAAGATAATTTGTACAAATGTTTATCTCAACTAACATGAAGAAGATATAGGAATAAGAGTTTGTAAGAATGGTTAGTACAGGAGTAGAGAAAGTCATGTGAGTGTATTTTTGGTTGATAACAAATGCATGCTATGCGTGCCCTGTGACATCAACCGCCCACGGAACAAATCAATGAAGTTGAAATATTCACACCCCCACATTAGCCCCTATTTAGGACGTCTGTCTGTCTGGCTGTCTGTCTGGCTGGCGACAATTACGTAAACAGCCCATCGTGTTTCATACGTAGCTGTCATTCTTCTTTTGTTTTATACCGAGCGCTTCTACATTCTTGAACTATCTACAATCATATTACTTTCTCTATTCACTATCGTTTATTACTTACACTGTCACATATCCTACTTACAGATGGCACTGTGTTCATCTAAAAATTTAACATTTTTATTAAAAATACATCCTTTCATATTCCAAAGATTTGCTTGAAGATATTCAATAAAATACATGATTTCTCAATCCAAAAATTTTACTAAAAATACGTGTTTTTAAATTCCAAAAATTTGTAAGAATTTTATTAAAAATACATATTTTGAGATTTCAAAGTTTTCTTTAAGAGTTTCATGCAGTGTTTTGTGTAATCCCTCTGAAATTATTTCTGTCAACGGAGGGAAAAATACATTTTGCAGGTGAAGAGCGCCGTAAGTTTTCTCGACGTTGGAGGGTGGAAAATCCCGTTTATAAATATGATGGAGAATCGCTGTATGTATATCGTTAAGGGTAGAGACAGGGAATATAAGCTAGAATGACACAGAAATGCTCTTGACGGAAATAGGCTGTTAAGATTTTTGAAAGGCTGGTAATATGATAAAAAGCAGGTCGGTTTTGCATCAGAAGCTTATCGATGCTCTTTTTCTCATTATAGCCCCCGTTAAGGGAGGCGCAGAAGGGAAGAAAGTTTCACAGACGTTTTTATTAGCCCACCACCATATTTCTGGCGCCTTCCTTTTCAACAAATGACACATATGGTATGTATAAATTTGGGACAGGGTCATAACTTTGAGAAAAACTTTGTCTGCACCACAGCTTTAGTATGGAATACGTCCGCTAGGGGTGATATATGGCGCGCGCGCGAGGGGGGAGGCTATTTTTATATCTCCCTAAATTCGACTGTGTATTACAGGGACACCATTCACCGGCAACTTCCTTTTTTTCCACCCTCTGCAGATTTAAAGTCACCCCCTACATCTTTGATATCTGCTGCTTTTAGAAACTCCCGCGGTTTCTATGGCAACAAAATACAAGACATTACAGTTTTATACCTAGAAGGTATATATAGGGGATGAAGTAACATTCTCAGTCGTTGATGCTGTGTGCGGGAAAGTTCGGCTCGCTTCGGAGTCCGTCGACGGTCAGTAAGTTGGGAGTTTGTAAAACAGAGAAGGGGAATTTCTATATCGTATGTAAATACTAGACTAGCCCTAGAAAACTGTCTGTGTGTGTTTATCAGTTACTGCAAGTAACGCGGGGAGGGCTTGTCTGTACTACATACAAGAAGTATTGTATACCACCCAAAAATTCAATGTCGAGCTTTCACCGGAAGTATGTTTTGAGACCCCCTGAATCCAAAAAGAAGCATTTTTAGAAAAAGCTCCGTGTGTGTGTGTCTGTGTCAGTCTGTCAGTCTGTGGACAGCATAGCTCAAAAAAAAAAAAGTCAGTTGAAAACAAAAGTTGGTATTTAAGTTTAATGTCTTTCAAGGATGCGACACGAAGATTTTGAAGAAAATAGCCCCACACTAAACTACCCTTTACATGGAAAATTTTTCGACAATTTTTATTTTCTTGAAAATGGCCCTAACGATTTTGTTTAAAATGTCATATGTTTGAGATATTTCGATGACAAATAGAAAGTATATGCACAAAAACGTTATCTAACATAAATCGTTTGCTTCGTTCTCTGTCTACTAACATTCCGCCTACCTCCTGCTGTTTATCATGTATGCAGAAGTTCTACAAGGCATCCTTGATCTTTCCATGAAAGTATGATTTATTCAAAATCGTTAGTCATATTTAAGGATGTCAAAACTTCGAAAAAAGAGTTGCCATGTAAGGTGAAGTTTGTGATGGCGGTAGGCATTTTTCTTAAGATGTATATTTTGGATTCAGTATCTCAAAACTTGTATTTCCAGTGAAATTTCGATATCGAATTTTTGAACGGAATACAATATGTAATAGAGAAAGTAAAAACGAATTACAGCTTCCCATTTGAGAAAAGAGAAAGTATTGGAAAATCCAAACCAATAAATAAGAATATCTCGGAAACAGTTAAATCTACAGAACAAAAACTAAAAATGTACTATTAAGGAGATATCCATTTTTTGTGTTATAACATTTGGCCTCTGTCTTACGATTTACCAGTTGTAAAAAGTCATATTACAATAAAGACAACTTCAGGGACAGCTCCCAATAAAAATGACGATGTTTTTATGTTTCATCAAATGTCTTAGAACCCGTTTCAAGAATATGAAAGTTTGCTTGACTTTTCATTCACTATCTCTTTCTGTTTAATGGGTATCTATTCATTTTACGTATAGGTGAGTGTGTGAAACAAATAAACCTGCGACGGGTTATCTGAACGCCATCTTTGCAGAACAAAGAATAATGAGCAGTTTTCACGCACCATCCTGTTTGAAAAAAGGCTTCATTCTATCAGAACTTCAGTAATTATGTAGTATATCATTTTTAAAATAAAGCAGAATAACACAAAGCTTGCCTTATCTATAGCAGCAATGTAAATAAGGCTCAGTTTAGAATTAGAAAACATGTTAATTTGAACCGTAACGTCACTTCAATGTTAATAAGCAATTTATAGCGTGTTATTTTGTAATTCTTCCTTCCAAACGATTGCTGTGATATATTTCAACTGTTTCCATACTACTCATCTGATGTGTTACACTCACATGACTTTCTCTACTCTTGTACTAACCGTTCTTACAAACTCTATTTCCTTGTAGGTACAAGGGGAATATTAGAATACAGTAGGCTTTGTGCGATAGTCAAATGTTTTAAAGCTTTGAGATTCTGTTGCACACTTAACATATAAAAACATGAATAACGATGATCCATTTCACGAAAATTTTCCGAAACTTACACAAATAACAAGGAATATCTGCGAAATGCTTCACCCAACAAGAAAATTTATTCAGACATAGATTGTGTATTTTAGCAAGATCTACATTTTTTGTATATTATGATTTGGTCTATCTCTAACGGTTTACCAGTTATGCAAAAGTCGTCCAAAGTAAATACGTCTACAGGGACTATAGCCAGAACATTCAGGATATACATTTCATTTGTCATAAAAATATCTCAAACATATGACATTTTAATCAAAATCGTTAGAGCCATTTTCAAGAAAATCAAAATTTTCGAAAAATTTTCCATGTAAAGGGTACTTTAAGGTGGGGCTATTTTCTTCAAAATCTTCGTGTCGCATCCTTGAAAGACGTTAAACTTAATTACCAACTTTGGTTTTTAACCGACTTTTCATTTTTGAGTTATGCTGTCCACAGACTGACACACGGACCTTTTTCTAAAAATTGCCTTTTTGGATTCAAGGGGTCTCAAAACATATTTCCGGTGAAATATCGACATCGAATGTTTGGGTGGAATACAATACTTCCCCTACTTACCAGTAGAGAAAGTAAAAACTGACAATAATAATAAAGTAAGAATAATTAGTACAAGAGTGAGTGGAGAAAGTCATGTGAGTAGCTTGTCATGAAGGGAAGGAATACAATAAGAAGGGAGGTAATATAATGAACCATCGACGAGAACCAAAGGAAGCCATTTAACTGATTAAAAATCAGTGAACCTCCCGCTAGGTGGGTAGCTCCGACTTGATTGGCAGTCTTAATTAACAGTCCGCTATGTAAGGGAAAAAAGCTTCATTTCCGGGTAGGTCATTCTTCCCGGAAAACTCCGGAAATAGAACAGATAAGTTCATCAGCGCCACCAAGAGGCAGGCACCTTTAAGTAACAATGCAAGCGAATATCCAGCTTTATAGGTTATAAACCACTCTTACAAACTCTTATTCCTATATATTCTTCGTGTTAGTTGAGATAAACATTTGTACAAATTATCTTATTGCTTATTTCCTTGTAGGTACAAGGGGAATATGGGAACACAGTAGGCTTTGAGCGATAGTCAAATGTTTTAAAGCTTCGAGATTCCGTTCTCTTTCAACCGGAAATATATGTTTTGAGGCCCCCTGAATTCAATAAAAGCATTTTTAGAAAAAAGTCTCTCTATGTGTGTGTGTCTGAAAGTTGGTATTCAAGTTTCATATCTTTCAAGGATGCGACATGAAAATTTTCAAGAAAATTGCTCCACCCTAAACAACCCCTTACATGGAAAATTTTAATTTTCTTGGAAATGTCTTAAACGATTTTGATTAAAATGCTATATATTTAAGATATTTTTTCAACAAATAGAATGTATACATTGAATTTTCTGGCTATAGCCCCTTTAGACGTATTTACTCTGGACGACTTTGGCATAACTGGTAAACCGTTAGAGATAGACCATTTCTTAGTATACAAAAAATGTAGATCTTGCTAAAATACACAATTTATGTCCGAATAAATTTTCTTGTAGAGTGAACCATTTCGGAGATATTCCTTGTTACTTATGTGGCATTTGGAGAACTTAAAACTTCGTCAAATGGATCATCGTTGTTCCTTTCTTTATATGTTAAGTGTGCAAAGAGAACGGGATCTCAAAGCTTGAAAAGATTTGACTATCGCTCAAAGCCTACTGTATTCCCATATTCCCCTTGTACCTACAAGGAAATAAGCAATAAGAGTTTGTAAGAATGGTTAGTACAAGAGTAAAGAAAGATGTATTACAATTCATGGAATTTGAAAACGTGTATTTGTGGTGAAATTTCGATATCAAATTGTTGGCTGTAATACAATACTTCCCCTGGTGTAACTGTATAGTGGAGGAGGGATTTGGATCCATGAGATACTGGAGTGACGTCATCTTGAGTCGGAGCTGGCTACCTCTCGAGTTCTCATTAAATACGTAGGGAGCTGTGAGATCTTGTGGGAGATCTATTGTCTATGTTCTGCAGGGAAACTGCTCCCTCCCCCCTCCCCTCCCCCCTCCCCTCCCTCTCTCTCGAGCAGATATTTGTGTTTATCTGCAAATGCTCTTAATACAGGAGTGTACAACTTCAGTCTACAGACACTGGATTTGTGACATAATGGAAACTTGAAACAATCCCATCAGGGATGTCCAAACTTCTCTCTTTAGACAATCCTACGTAATAGGCGGCTATTCCCCACTCCACTCCTTCAGTGGAGGGAGTCAGTTTTTTGGTATAAACGAACAACAAGCGCTTATTCCTATATATTCTTCGTGTTAGTTGAGATAAACATTTGCACAAATTATCTTATTGCTTATTTCCTTGTAGCTACAAGGGGAATATTAGAATACAGTAGGCTTTGTGCGATAGTCAAATCTTTTCATGCTTTGAGATTCCGTTCACTTTACAACGATGTTGCATTTGACGAAAGTTTGGTTGTCAAATTTCTGACAACAAGGAATATCTCTGAAATGGTGCATTCTACAAAAAATTTATTAGAACATAAATTGTGTGTTTAAGCAAGATCTACATTTTTTGTAGAGTAAAATTTTATCTATCTCTTACGGTTTACCAGTTATGCAAAAGTCGTCCAGAGTAGATACAACTAGAGAGGCTATAGACAGAAAATTCAAAATATGCACTTCATTTGTCATAAAAATATCTCAAACATACGACAGTTTAATCAAAATCGTTAAAATCATTTTCAAGAAAATCAAAATTTACGAAAATTTGTCCATGTAAAGGGTTTTTTAGGGTGGCGCAATTTTCTTCAGAATCTTCATGTCGCATCCTTGAAATACATTAAACTTAAATACCAACTTTGGTTTTTCGTCGATTTTTCGTTTTTGAGTTACGTTGTCCAGAGTCAGAATTCACAGCAAGTTAAAAACCCTCGTGGCTCTTGCCCCTGGTAGGGTGGGTACTCTAGAGGGATGAATGTAATTTTAATTTTAATTTTAAACCGGGGCGTCAGACAAGTGCTACAAGAACACTTAATCTAATTTTGGTTCATTATAAATGCGACATTCTCTCAGAACAGAATTTCATATCATATGTCTCAAGTCCCCGAGGTGCTATATTAATATTCATGTTAAAAATTAAAAATAATCAAAAAGTCTTCACCAATTAAAAACATTTCTTGCTACAACACAAATTTAATTTTATATTTATTACGCTGTCTAAATCGATAGGGAAGATATTCCAATGTAAGCAAATATTCTACAACGAAATTTCGTCATTCAAGGATGCGACACACAGGTTTTCAAGAAAATTGCTTCATCCAAAACTATATTTAAGATATTTTCATGATATATGAAATTTATATCTTGAATTATATACTTCTTCCTTGGTTTCCGGTATGGATCGCCTCTTGGAGTAGTTTTTAAGGCATTAAAAGATTAACAATTATGCCGACGTTTCGCCGTAAAGTATGTTCGGCTTCTTCAATAGACGAGTGCAAACGTCAACAAGTTAGTCACTGCCTACTCTTGATTGGCCTGGCTGCCACCTCCCACTCGCAATCCCATTGGTTCCTTCTCCTCCAATAGGAAATTGCCTGTGTCACGGTTCAGACTGATCTTTTCCTAAATATTTCTATGATTTCGCTCACTATTTGAGAGAAGTTATTTATGTGAGTAAACTAACTGTTGGTGTTTTTAAACACGCAATTCATTTTTGAGTTAGGCTGCCCCCCCACCCGCATCCCCGACTACACCCACCCACCTTTTTCTAGAAATAGTTTTCTTCTAAACATATATTTACGGTGAAATTTTGACATCGAATTTTTGGATGGAATACAATACTTCCCCTTGTGTAGTAGAGAAAGTAAAAAAGGGAAGGTCTGATATTCCGAGATATTCCTTGTTGTTTTCGAAAGGTTATACTTTTCTCAAATACAAAAGCCATTCGTTTTCTTATATGTTGCATATGCAAAGACAACAGAATTTTAAAACCGATTTCTATATTCCCCTTGTATCTACAGGAAAATTAATAAGACGATTTGTACAAATGTTTATTAAATGAAATAGATGGAGGAAAAGTGTTTGTAAACGAGTGAGCAGAGAAAGTCATGCGAGCGTAACGTCAAATTTTTAATTTTATTTGCATTATACGTTTTAAGTGAAGAGGGAATCTGTTGTGAATATCTGTTCATCTTTAAGTCAATTGTCAGCGTCAGTGATTTGTTTGTTTATTTTCCGTTCCGCTGTCGGCGGTGTTTGACGTAACTGTACCCCTAACCTCATTAATGGGCTTCTGAGTAAACCGACCTTAAATGTTTCTCTCCTACTCAAATACTGTGATTAAAGTATCACTTGACGTATTGGTTTCCACGCACACACAGAGATGGCACTGTGACACAGTCGTTCTTCCTTGATGCAGGACACGGGCACCCTGTCAGCCCACCACGAGAAGGCGAGAGATTTTGCCTACTAGTCAAACTGTGGACCGCATAACTCAAAAACGAAAAGTGGGTTAAAAACCAAACCTGGTATTTAAGTTTAACATCTTCTAAGGATGCTACACAAAGATTTTGAAGAAAACTGTTTCACCCTAAATTACCCTTTACATGGAAAATTTTTCGAAAATTTTGTTTTTCTAGAAAATGGCCGTAACGATTTTGATTAAAGTGGCATATGTTTGAGATATTTTTATGACAAATTAAATGTATATCTTGGATTTTCTGGCTATAGCCTATGTAGTCGTATTTACTCTGGACGACTTTTGAATAACTCGTAAACCGTAAGAGATAGAGCAAATGTTACTGTACAAAAAATTTAGATCTTGCTAAAACACACAATTTATGCCTCAATAAATTTTTCTGTAGAGTGAACCATTTCGGAGATATTCCTTGGGTCACTTTCGGAAAACTTACATCTGGTGAAATGGAACATCGTTATTCATCTCTTAATATGTTAAGCGTGCAAATATCAGGGAATCTGACTATTGCACCAAGCCTAATGTATTCCCATATTCCCCTTGTACCTACAAGAAGTTAAGCAATAAGATAATTTGTACAAATACTTATCTCAACTAACACGAAGAAGATATAGGAATAAGAGTTTGTAAGAATGGTTAGTACAAGAGTAGAGAAAGTTATGTGAAACCGTATCATTGGTTAGATATTTTTATCTCTGTTACAAATTCCTCTATATTGAAGTTATGAATTATTTTTGCCACACAGGTTCATGAAATTTACTGGAAATAATCCAAATTAAAACGGTAGTTTAATTCAATATAGTAATTAGTTTAAACCTCATAATAAATTAAATCCACTCTTTTGAAATCGGTCTTTACCTGTTTCCAATTTAACTAATTGAAGCTAAAACACTCATTAAAAATTCAAAAACGCTATATGCAGCTTTAGAAATAATTGGACGTGAAAATAATTGCTGCAATTTAATGAAGTGTTTATGTATGTGCATATCAGGTATTTTTAAAATAGCTGTTTTGCCTAGGACTGCAATTATACTGATAAAACCGAAGTGATAAAACCAAACCAATGATCTTTAGAAGTTAAAATCAGGTCGAAAATAAAATATGACCCTTCCAAGTAAAGTGTGTTGGTAGATCGGACGGCACGCCCTCTGCAAGAGTTGCACGTAAACGACCGGCAAGTCAGGAGAAGGAGTAACTTTGATACCACAACATTTACACATTCCCTAAATTTCAGAAAACAATTCTGGTTTATTTACAAAAAATCATATTACCTGTATTTCTCTCGTAATATTAATATTCTTGTTTTAACATGTGCAAACTTGATGCTTAGATGTGTTGCACTCACATGACTTTCTCTACTCTTGTATTAACCATTCTTACAAACTCTTATTCCTATATCTTCTTCGTGTTAGTTGAGATAAACATTTGTACAAATTATCTTATTGCTGATTTCGTTATAGGTACAAGGGGAATTTAACTATACAGTAGGCTTTGAGTGATAGTCAAATATTTCCAAATTCCCTTCTCTTTGAACGGCTAACATGAAAAAAATCACGAAAAAGTTTCTTCCAAAACTCTAACAAATAACAAGGAATATCTCCGAAATGGTTCACTCTACAAAAAAATTTATTGAGACATAAATTGTGTACTTTAGCAAGATCTACATTTTTTGTATAGTAAGATTTAGTCTATCTCTAACGGTTTACCAGTTATGCAAAAGTCGTCCAGAGTAAATACGACTACAGGGGCTATAGCCAGAAAATTCAAGATATACATTTCATTTGTCATAAAAATATCTCAAACATATGACATTTTAATCAAAATTGTTAGACTCATTTTCAAGAAAATCAAAATTTTCGAAACATTTTCCATGTAAAAGGTAGTTTAGCGTGGGGCTATTTTCTTCAAAATCTTCGTGTTCCTTCCTTGAAAGACACTAAACTTAAATACCAACTTTGGTTTCTAACCGAGTTTTCGTTTTTAAGTTATGCTGTCCACAGAGTGACACACTCTTTTTGTTATTCAGAGGGCTTCAAAACATATTTACGGTGAAACATCGACATCAAATTTTTGGATGGAATACAATACTTCCCCTGCTATATGTAGTAGAGAAAGAAAAAATTAATTTTGCATTCACTACCAATTTTTCAACTAATTTGCAATAAGTTTCTTGTTACTTGAAATAAAGAAATAGCAGAAATGGCTTTATTACATTATTTTTATAGCTACAGACGGATACAGGAATCTGAAGTGATACTAAAATATTTTAAGGGCACAACCTCGCAAAATGATACTAAAGAATGTAGTGGAAACGGTTACTGCTACGAAAATATTTGACGTACTGTGTGTTTTAAAGAAATCTGTGTGACTGGCGCGGAGACTGGGGTTCGATCCCCGGTACGGGCAGCAGGGTTGTGTTTTATTTGCACTCCTTTGGGTTCAAGAACTATCCAATATTTACTTACAATAAAGACTACTACTCAGATTATTCCTAGAAAAGTCAGATAAACGCTTTGATCTTGACAGAAATACCTTAGGAATACTCTATCTTAATTAAAATTGTTACAAATTTTCTTGAAAAGAGAAAAATAAGGAATGTTTTTGCACATAAACAGTTATTCGAAGTGAAGCGGTTTCCTAGGAAATCTTCATTTGCGTAATCCAGGAAAGTTTTCTACTTATCCAAGAACTAACTGGCACAAAACGTAGAGAAACTCATATGGCTTTCTCTACTCTTGTACTAACCATTCTTACAAACTCTTATTCCTATATCTTCTTCATGTTAGTTGAGATAAACATTTGTACAAATTATCTTATTGCTTATTTCCTTGTAGATACAGGGGCAAATGCTTTGAGAGCTGATGCCTATGTGAGGTCTTTGATATTTTATACACTTTTCATGACCAAAAGAAAAAATTTAACTCTACAAAAAAAATTAGTTATTTTTCAGAAAATTAAGATTTTGAAAACATCTTGAACATGAAGGGTAGGTTGGGATCGAGGGAACTTTTTGAAAATCCTAGTGTGGAGTCCTTCAGAAGCCCTTAACTTAATTATCAACTTTGGTATTTAACTCACTTTTTACTTACTCTACTGATAACTAGGGGAAGTCAGTCTGTGGACAGCATAACTCAAAAACGAAAAGTCGGTTAAAAACCAAAGTTGGTATTTAAGTTTAATGTCTTTCAAGGATGCGACACGAAGATTTTGAAGAAAATAGCCCCACCCTAAACTACCCTTTACATGGAAAATTTTTCGAAAATTTTGATTTTCTTGAAAAAGGCTCTAACTATTTTGATTAAAATGTCATATGTTTGAGATATTTTTATGACAAATGAAATGTATATCTTGAAATTTCTGGCTATACCCTACGTAGTCGTATTTACTCTGGACGACTTTTGCATAACTGGTAAACCGTTAGAGATAGACCAAATCTTACTGTATAAAAAATGTAGATCTTGCTAAAATACATAATTTATGTCTCAATAAATTTTCTTGTAGAGTGAACCATTTCGGAGATATTCCTTCCTTGTTATGTGTGTGAGTTTCGGAAAACTTAGAACTTTCGTGAAATGCAAAATCGTTCATTTTTTATATCTGAAGTGTGCAAAGAGAACGGAATCTGAAAGCTTTGAAAGATTTGACTATCTCTCGCAGCCTACTGTATTGCCATATTCCCCTTGTACCTACAAGGAAATATGCAATAAGATAATTTGTACAAATGTTTATCTCAACTACCACGAAGAAGATATAGGAATAAGAGTTTGTAAGAATGGTTAGTACAAGAGTAGAGAAAGTCATGTGAGTGTAACACATCAGAATTTTGTTTTTGAGTTATGCGGTTCAGAGACTGTGTTTTTATTCCAAGTGGGCTTTTAGCGTTCAGGGGACCTCAAAACTTATTTAGGGAGAAATCTCGACATCAAAATTTTCTTGGAATGCTTTGCCTGGTCTATGTGAACTCCCGCACAGGAAAGCGGCCCATTTAACGTCTCCCAACACAGTATAATGGGGTAGTCTTCGTATGTTTTACATGGTAGCGAAGATAAAAATTCACTCATACGTGCATTTGAATGCCTCAAAATTAAAGAAAAACTGCTCCACCTCGAATTCTAAGCCTCTTATGTGAAATTTAACCAATTTATTGGCCCCATGTTTTTGAAACGGGTAGAAATTTTATAGGTTACCCTTGAGTGTTTCAAAAACCACCCCTAGGTCTTATTTACAACCCTTATTTATGTAATACAGCAGTGAAGTGCATGGTTTGCAACTATGGAAGCTCTGTGTGGTGCAGTGTGGAGCACTCTTACCTTGTGGCCACTGGACCATGAAGACAATTTGGACCAGCATCCACAGGTGGTAACCCTGGCGATAATGTTCCATGTTCAATATCAGCAAGTTCAAACACACGCAAAGACTTCCATCGCACTTACGAACAATCTTCACTCAGTTTTCACATTCGCGGACCAAGATTCCACTTTTACTTTCAAGTGCGTGGAATTGAAATTCGAATAGTTTGTGTCCATTTTTATTAAAGTTAATGTTCTTTATCGACACAATACGTTGGAAAAAAATTTCACTCAAACGTCACTTATTGTAAGATTGGTTAATAATGCAGTTTTTAATGCTATGCTTTTAAATTAATATTTAAATACTTAATAAAATATTTTAAGGGTACACGGTTTTTTTATGAATGTTTTACTGAATATTGTTCACTCTTTACCAAAAGAGAATTCTGTGAGCCAGTAACTCGACTGGAAGTTTTATTAATTTCAGAAGCAGGCGCACTTGTATGAGGCGGTCGTATTAACGTGACAAAAGACGACTGTGGGGCGCGAGGCAGACGCTAGAGACAGCTGACGTCGCGGCGTTGAGCGCCGGGCGGGAACTGATGTGCCGGACCTTGCCGGGCTCGCGAAGTCGGCTCCGACGGAGTTACCCGAGCTTCACCGAAGTGAGCCGATGTTGTCCAGGACCACCAACGCACATCCAGGGACCTATGCCAAGGCCGAGAACACTTTCCGGATAGATTTTCTGATTTGTGCGCGATCTCACTTATTGCAGTCTAGTATCATCCTATGGAGGTGCTAAAAATAAACCATAAACTTAAAAAAATCCGATGCATTGCACTCACATGACTTTCTCTACTCTTCTACTAACCATTCTTTATTCCTGTATCTTCGTGTTAGTTGAGATAAACATTTGTACAAATTATCTTATTGCTTATGTCCTTGTAGGTACAAGGGGAATATGGGAATACAGTAGGCTTTGAGAAATATTCAAATCTTTTAAAGCTCTGAGATTCCGTTCTCTTTGCAGGGTTAACATATAAAAAAATAAACAACGATGTTCCATTTCACTAAAGTTTTAGGTTTTCCGAAACTCTTGCACGGCTACTATACAAAAAATGAACAACGATGTTCCATTTCACTAAAGTAAGTTCTCTGAAACTGCAAAGAGAACGGAATCTCAAAGCTTCAAAGATTTTGACTTTCACTCAAACCTACTGTATTGTAATATTCCCCTTGTACCTACAAGGAAATAATAAGATTAACCGACTATTACATTTTTACTTATGCTCTCCACAGCTAGACGCACAGGCGCATGCGCGTGGACATTTCTCAAAAAATATGTTTTTATTTTTTTATTCAGGGGGCTTCAAAACATATTTCCGGTGAAATCTGGACGTTGAATTTTTGAGTGGAATACCGTGGGTGCTCAGCCAAACGTGTAGTCTTCCTGGACAGCGCCTGTGTTGAAGAAGTTGCCTATACAGCACGGCGATATTCTCCCCTGGACACCCTGCAACCCCGCACACACCCTCTCAATTGAGTTGTCTATACATCACGGCGTTC
Source organism: Tenodera sinensis (assembly GCA_030765045.1). Classification (NCBI taxonomy): domain Eukaryota; kingdom Metazoa; phylum Arthropoda; class Insecta; order Mantodea; family Mantidae; genus Tenodera; species Tenodera sinensis. The sequence continues at coordinate 119,375,061 of CM060971.1, forward strand.
ACTTGCTCTATGTCTCTCAGCCTTGCTATCTAAACCTAAATTTAATTTGTAACATTAAATACAGAGCATAATTCTTTTAAAGCTTTGAAATCTCTTTGCAGGCTTAACATATAAAATGAACAACGATGTTGTATTGTGCGAAAAGTTTAAGATTTACAAAACGGACAGAGATAGCAAGGAATATCTCCGAAATGGTTCACTCTACAAGAAAATTTATTCAGACATAAATTGTGTATTTTAGTAAGATCTACATTTTTTAAATAGTAAGATTTTGTCTATCTCTTACGGTTTACGAGTTACTGAAAAGTCATCCAGAGTAAATACGGGTACAGGGGCTATAGCCAGAAAATTCAAAATATACGTTTCATTTGTGATAAAAATATCTCAAACATATGACATTTTAATCAAAATATTTATAGCCATTTTTAAGAAAATCAAACTTTTCAAAAATTTTACATGTAAAGGGTAGTTTAGGGTGGGGCTATTTTCTTCAAAATCTTCGTGTCACATCCTTGAAAGACATTAAACTTAATTACCAAATTTGGCTTTTAACCGACTTTTCGTTTCAGTAATGTTGTTCACAAAGTGGATTCGGGGCCTCAAAACATGTATTTTTGCTCAAATTTCGATGTTTAATTTTTGGGTGAAATACAATACTTCCTCTATTTACGCGTGAATAACGATGTTCTACAAGGACACGTGGCTGAGGATTAATTCAGAGATTCTCAAAACGTGTATTTTCGACGAAATTTATATACAAAATTTTCAGGTGGATATACATAAATTCGTTATTCCGACTATTTATATACTGGAAAAAGGACAGAAGCAGTCACAGAGGCGATAGGACAGGAAGAAGAGTGAGTAGAGAAAGCCATGTGAATGTAAGACGGTGCATTTCTATTGAAATATGTGGAAAATTATATAGGTAGATTCTTTGTGGAAAAGTTTGTAGAGAAAATCATGTGAATGTAAGGTGTTGCATTTTTTTTAGAAAATGTCATGGATTGGATGTAGAACGGCGGAGCGTCTCCTTAGCGCTGGCGCGGCACGCCCGGGTTCAATCCTCGGTACCAACATGGGCACTTTATCCCCTCTGGAAGGTCTGGCACCAGGTGCACTCAGCCTCGTTAGATCCCGAGGGTAGCTACTTGATGGAGAAGTAGCGGCCCCAGGTGGAGAAGGCCGTATAACTGACCGGGGGTTCCATCCTCCAGTACTGCACCCCAACAATGACACAGGTGGGGCATTTGCGCTAAGGTTTTTCTTAATGTTGAAGCGTGAGTAAGGAATAAAATGTGAATTTATTTCGTGAAAGAAAAGCGAGTAGAGAAAACCACGTGAATGCTATGTTTTATATTAAAATAGACAGAATAGAAATTTTCTCCATGAAAAAATATATCTCGCAAATTTCGAGGCTAGAAGCGGAAACCTGTATACGTAATTCCTAGACCAGTTTCATATCTCTTCCCAAGCCCGTCAGCTGAAACGCGATCGTTAAAGCGACATCTAATGAACTGCCTATCCATTATAAGCCAAACGTCGCGAGTTTGGATATCAATAACGACAAAAATGTGACTGTGGTGAAGGAAGGACAGGGAACCAGTAAAATAATCATGTTTTTGTTCAATATTTAATGTTATATATAAAATAGAGTAAATAACAGCGAAAAGGTATGTTAGGTTTCATTTGAGTACGAGAGAAGCGTAGCGCCGTACTGCTTAGGCAACTCCCAAGGCAATACTGTGTTATGTGAGACTCCTTTAACCGCCTGTTGTATAGGCAACTTCTTCTACACGCCTGTCTTGCATACAGTCTAACCATCTGGCTGACTCAAAAACCTGGATTTTCTTTCTTACACGAACTACTATGATTTGCAAATCCCGCGCATTTGTTCTGGAACAATGACGTCACTTGATCCAACACACTGCCCCTAAGACAGTCAACTATAAAATACTGTGCGTGTGTGTGTGTGTGTGTGTGTGTGTGCGTGCGTGTGTGTGTCAGTCTGTGGACAGCATAACTCAAAAACGAAAATTCGGTTAAAAACCAAAGTTGGTATTTAACTTTAATGTCTTTCAAGGATGCGACACGAAGATTTTGAAGAAAATAGCCCCACACTAAACTACCCTTTACATGGAAACTTTTTCGACAATTTTCATTTTCTTGAAAATGGCTCTAACGATTTTGACTAAAATGTCATATGTTTGAGATATTTGTATGACAAATGAAACGTATATCTTGAATTTTCTGGCTATAGCCCCTGTAGTCGTATTTACTCTGGACGACTTTTGTATAACTGGTAAACCGTTAGAGATAGACCAAACGTACTATACAAAAAATGTAGACCTTACTAAAATACAGAATTTATGTCTAAATAAATTTTCTTGTAGGGTGAACCATTTCAGAGATATTCCTTGTTATGCGTCTGACTCTCGGAAAACTTAAAATATTTGACTATCCCTCAGTCTACTCTATTCCCATATTGCCCTTGTACCTACAAGGAAATAAGCAATAAGATAATTTGTACAAATGTTTATCTCAACTAACACGAAGAAGATATAGGAATAAGAGTTTGTTAGAATGGTTAGTACAAAAGTAGAGAAAGTCATGTGAGTGTAACACATCAGATATTTTTTTTAAATTTTTTTTCTTAAACACCCCAGTAATGGGGAGAATTGATCGAGTCCTTTTCCACTTTTTGCCAGAGTAACGCACATGCATTTATATATAATAATTTTTATTGAATTCACCATAAGTTTAATATATTTTCGTGGAAATTAAAATATGTATCGTAATGCACCCTTTTTTTATAAGGTGCAGATGTACATTTCTCGTGGCACTGTCGATTTCCAAGATGTGTTCTGTTTTTCATTGGAACTTTTCAAGTCGTGTGTGTTTATGCAAGGAAGGATTATTTCCTGCAATTATCTGATTATTAAAACATAATATAAGAACCATATTCTGCAACAATAACTGGTTTAAGAGTGAGTAAAGAAAGCCGTGTGAATGTAAAGTTTCCAGGAATCCCGCGATATGTGGATATGTTGGCGTTGTGAAATGCTTTATTTCGTCTTATTGCGAAGAAAGGAGGGAATGTACGTCGCCCAGGTCACACGCAGTGAGAGAACAGCGGAGAATCGGAATGCGATAACAATAGAAGACTGCTTCATTAACCGCTCGTGGGCTGGATACAAGAAATTCCCATCTAAAGCTTTGTTGCACTACCAGGGAAAACAACTGTCGAACCCTATTTCTTAAATCCGCCACAGGATTAAAGGTTCTTCCAGCTAGAGTCTATGTATTCTATATCTAGTGTCAAGATTTTATACTGTCAATTATATAACTCCTTTCTCCGTTGTAGAAATTTCACATATCAGCGAATGCCACCTCTGACACCAGGGCGATAAAAACGACAGAAATCCATTTCTGTTACTTTTTCTCCCTTTTATTACTTTGTCTACTACGTGTAGTAAAGTAGGGGAAGTATTGTATTCCACGGGGATCGAACCCACGAACTCCCACAGACGTTACCCCCTAAGCCACCCCGCTCGGTGTCCTATAAGGTATGTCGGATGAAAATAATAAAGTCGAGGTGTCTGTAGTGAAGTTTTTAATTCAACAAATGCTTGAAGTTATTAATGAATTACGATATTACACAGCATTTGTGTCACTTGTCTTATGCGATCTCACAAAAGCATTTGATAGTATAATATCAGAATTACTTATTAAGTTAAAACATTGTTTGGATAACAACAGTTTAAAAATATTATATTCTTATCTGACAGGAAGAAAACAATATGTCTTAGTAAATAAGACAAATTCGCATATCATTGAGTTAACTCATGGGGTGCCTCAAGGCTCGATCTTAGCTCCGCTTTGGTTTATAATAATGATTAATGATCTTGTTTATGCTCTACCAGAGGTTCCAATTCTGTATACAGATGACACTACCTTCAGATATTAATCACTATACTCTAATTGAGTATTAGTTTACACATGTCTATGTGACAAAGTCCTATTCTTATATACTTTTGATTTTGGACAAAGAAATTGATTAATTGATTGTCAAATATTTTAAATCTTAGAGATCTGGTTCTGTTTATACCCTTAACACATAGAAAATGAACAACGATGTTCCATTTTACCAGTTTTAAGTTTTCCGAAACTCACACACATAACAAAGAATATCTCCGAAACGGTTCACTGTACAAAAAATGTATTTAAACATAAATTATGTATTTTAGCTAGATCTACATTTTTTGTATAATAAGATTTTGTCTGTGTCTTATGGTTTACTAGTTATACAAAAGTCATCTAGACTAAATATGACTACAGGGGTTATGATCTGAAAATTCAAAATATACATTTCATTTGTCATAAAAAATATCTTAAACATATGTTATTTTAATCAAAATCGTTACAGCCATTGTGGGCAAAATCAAAATTTTCAAAAAAATATTCCAACTAAGGGTAGTTTATGGTGGGAGGAAAGCTTTGTCACTTTCTTTGAATATAATGATCTTAAATACCGTTTTTGGTATTAAACTGCGCGCGCACACACGTAGCTTTTTTTTAAATACCTTTTTGGATTCAAAGGGCCACAAAATATGTACTCCGGTGAAATCTCGACATCGAATTTTTGGGTGGAATACAATACTTCCCCCACTTTCCAGTAGAGAAAGTAAAAAGTGCATATTTTGTTATCTTCGTAAACAGCGTAAAGAAAAGCTTATACAAACAAGTGTAATTAAAGAAAGAAAACTTGTTGAAAAAAACCACAACCTGGGCTCGAACTGTTGTCTTATCTCACGGAAGGCGGAGTTTGTGTTTCTCTTTTTATCGCGTGTTTATCTTGCAACATTTCCCCTTTGCTGGAGTTTCTCCAAGAAGCAGGCAGCAGGATGTACCATTTCCTCCCCTATGTAAGGGGTAAAAACCCCGCAATGTGCACTTTACATATTTCTCCTTGACTTACCTACACAAACCCTTACTTTCTGTTTACTTATCTTCTGGATAAATCCTTTTCTTATTTCCTTCTCACTATTTATACGCGCGAACCTGCGTTCTGAATTTCTGTATTCATTTACACCACGTACGCGGTACTTGGGGAAATACTATATACCAGCGCACCTCCTGGGACTGCTCTCTATACAGGACTGCTAACAATCGAGGCGGCAGGAACAAAAACGGTATCGAGGACGTTCTCGAAACTTCGACCAAAATCATTTCCGCTGCGTGTTTGAGTAGAAATTGAGAAACGTCCATGTGACGTCATTTTCAGCATACAAGGAGGCCAGAGTGACTGTTTCACAGCGAATATGAGACAGCTGAGCGCGCGTGTGTCGTCGTAAGAAGATTCAACGACCGTCGCGGGTGATTTTAACATCGAAATTACGCTATGTGAAACAGAAGGTAAAGATTCCTGAATCCAAATAAAAATCTGATGTACTGCACTCACATGACTTTCTCTACTCTTGTACTAACCATTCTTACGAACTCTTATTCCTATATCTTCTTCCTTTTAGTTCACATAAACATTTGCACAATTTATATTATTGCTTTTGTAGGTACAAGGGGAACATGGCAATACAGTAGCCTTGGAGTGATAGTCAAATATTTTAAACCTTTCAAATTCCGTCCTCTTTGCACGCTAACATATAAAAAAATTGAATAACGATGTTCCATTTGACTAAAGTATAAGTTCTCCAAAGCTTACACAAACAACGCGGAATATCTTCGAAATGGTTCACTCTACAAAAAAATGTACTCAGACATAAATTGTATATTTTAGCAAGATCTACATTTTTTGTATAGTAACATTGCCTCTATTTCTTACAGTTTACAAGTTATACTAAACTCATCCAGAGTAAATACGACTACAGCGGCAAGAGCTAGAAAATTCAAGATATACATTTCATTTGTTATAAAAATATCTCAAACATATGACATTTTCATCAAAATCGTTTGAGTCATTTTCAAGAAAATCAAAATTATCGAAAAAGTTTCCATATAAAGGGTAGTTTAACATGGAGGAATTTTCTTCAAAATTGTTGTGTCACATCCTTGAAAGACATTAAACTTAAATACCAACTTTGGTTTTTAACCGAGGTTTCGTTTTTGAGTTATGCTGTCCACAGACACAAGAACCTTTTTCTAAAAATGCTTTTTTATATATATATATATATATATATATATATATATATATATATATATATATTCAGGTGGTCTCAATACATATATTTCCGGTGAAATATCGACATCGATTTTTTTTTGGGGTGGAATACAATACTTCCGCTACTTACTATACGTAGTACAAATCCGGGCTTTAGTGATAAATGCATAATTGCTGAAATGTTAAGGTTTTTAAGTGGCATAAGCAAGTTTATATATGGTGATACGTTATCGCAAGTATGTCAGTCACTGTGGAGCGCGTGACTCAGTTGTTGGATGACGTCACCCTTAATCGCCTCTTATCCTCTCCGTGGCAGATATAACACTGAACCTGACACATATATAAATGTCCTGCAAAGATAAAAAGGGAACAACACGAAAGTGCTTAAGATAATGAAATATGCCAGACCAAGAGTAAATTACACATAAACACATCCTTAGTACCGTCTCTACACCAGACATTCCACGTAGAGCTTTGTGAACATCCGCACAAACGTTGCTCTGCTGATTACGTTGCCAAATCAGGACTTACTGTACTGGTTTCAAAAGAAGCATTGGTCCTTATGTAAACAATGCCTAAAAATCTGATGTGTTACGCTCACATGACTTTCTCTACTCTTGTACTAACCATTCTTACAAACTCTTATTCCTTCTTCGTGTTAGTTGAGATAAATATTTGTACAAATTATCTTATTGTTAATTTTCTTGTAGTTACAAGGGAAATATTAGAATACAGTAGGCTTTGACCCTCTGTTCTCTCTCAGGAATAAGAAGGAATATCTCTGAAATGGTTCACTCTACAAAAAAAAATACTTCCATGTAAATTGTGTTTGTATAGTATGATTTGGTCTATCTCTTACAGCTTACAAGTTATTCAGAAGTCATCCAGAGTAAATAGAACTGCATGGGCTATAGCCGCAAAATTCAAAATTTACATTTCGTTTGTTATGAAGATATACGCTATTTTTATAAAAAAATAGTCATTTCTGAGAAAATAAAAATTTTCGAAAAGTTTTCCATAAAGAGTAATTTAGGATGGAGGAATTTTCTTCAAAATGTGTGTCGCGTCCTTGAAAAATATTGAACTTTTTTTGGATTCAGGGCACCTGAAATCTCGATATCAAAATTTTGGATGGAATACAATACTTCCCCTTCTTTGTAAAGTAAGAATTTAACGTTGGAAACTTAGCTATGTGCCAGTGTGACTTAAGGAAGCGCGTACGAATGTGTGGTCTTGCAGTAGGTATATTTTAATTGTTGGAGGATGAGTGCGTGCGTGCGAGTGGCGGATGGACGGACGGACGGACGGAGGGAAGGAGGGACCTGTTGTGGTTGGTGTGCTGTTGACATGACAGGGACTGGCCCCTGCACTCGTCGTAAACCCCCACGTGGCTTGTAAACCCATTGTCCAGTTATTTACAGCCTACACAACCTGCTCGCATTATTACGTTAAATGTGGAGATTCTTCCCCCTCTCCCTCCTTAACCCTCCCTCTCCCTTCTCCACCTCCGTGCAACTTCCCTGTTAGACAACATCAAGATAAAAGTGACACAGGAAATACTGATTGCCAAAATGCATTATTCATTATATCTTAGGCTTTCAAATGTGGTTCTCTTTACAGGGCTAACATACACAAAAATGAATAACGATGTTCCATTTGACGAAAGCTTCTGTTCCAAAACTCACACAAATAACAAAGAATATCTCTGAAATGGTTCACTCTATAAAAAAAGTTATTCAGACATAAATTGTGTGTTTTAGCAAGATCTACATTTTTTGTAGAGTAAGATTTGGTCTATCTCTAACGGTTTAGGAGTTATTCAAAAGTCATCCAGAGTAAATACGACTACGGAGGACTATAGCCAGAAAATTCAAAATATATATTTCAGTTGTCATACAAATATCTCAAACATATAACATTTTCATCAAGCCATTTTCAAGAAAATAAAAATTTTAGAAATATTTTCCATGTAAAGGGTAGTTTAGGGTGACACTATTTTCTTCAAAATCTTCCTGTCGCATCGTTGAAAGCTATTAAACTTAAATATCAATTATGATTTTCAAACCACACACGCGCGCGCGCGCGCGCACACACACACACACACACACACACACACACACACACGAAGTCAGTACCTCCCCTCAAGTAACCTGCCATCATGTATGACAGGTGATAATGTCACAGGATATTCACCCCCCAGGTGCACCTCCAGCGACAGACACTGATTCCGCAGCAGTGTCATGCCCTACAGGTTGGCAGCCCTGATTCCACATACCTACTCCGTGTTTACCATTACCTATAGCTACTGTTATTACGTCACACTTCTTAAAAAAGAATCCGGAAACTGTAATATAGTTAACAGAATTTCCATATGAACTAGTGTGAAATTTCTATCAATTTCGAACAAGAATCACCCATGTATTTTTACGTTCTCTATTATATATAGCAGGGAAAGTATTGTATTCCATCCAAAAATTCGATATCAAAATTTCACCGAACATACATGTTTTTAGGCTCTCTGAATCCATAAAAAAAGAATTTTTGGGAAAAGATCCGGGTGTCTGTCATTTTCTGGACAGCATAACTCAAAAACGAAAAGTCGGTTAAAAACCAAAGTTGGTATTTAAGTTTAATGTCTTTTAAGGATGCGACACAAAGATTTTGAAGAAAATAGCCACACCCTAAACTACCCTTTAAATGGACAATTTTACGAAAATTTTTATTTTCTCGATAATGGCTCTAACGATTTTAATTAAAATGTCATATATTTAAGATATTTTTATGACAAATGAAATGTATATTTTGAATTTTCTAGCTATAGCCTATGTAATCCTTTTTCGTTTGAGTAAGTGGTATAGCGTAAGAGATAGACAAAATCTTACTATACAAAAAATGTAGTTCTTACTAAAATATAGCTGAATTTTAATTTTTATTGCGTTCTAGAGAGAATTTAGATGTCCTTAAAGCTTTAGTTTCATATAAATTACCCTGCATAACAATGACAAACAGATTTATTTATTTTCATATTATCAGTACTCACTCATATGACTTTTGCATCCCTTGGCGATCTATCTCTACAATTAATAACGTGGTTCAGTGACAAATATGAATGTAATATCTGCCACAAGAAGACTTTTAATCAATGCATATAGCTCTGGTAATAATAATAATTATGAAAGAGGTTTTTGTTAGTAACTAAAAGGCTCATCAAGTTGTGTGTAATCAATTTCCCTTTCATTGCAAACCAGATAATTATTTATGGTTCAAAATTAATATAAAAGTTATTGCAAACCACGCCTTTTGCAACACATACACAGAACGTAACAAACAGATGCAAGAAATAGCAGTTTTCATGAAAGTATGTTGAAAAAATTAAATTCATATCACTTTTGTCTCATTATTTAGAAATTTTACGAGTTTTTATTGTCAAGTTCACTAATTTGAACTAGTTCAATTTTCCCTGTAAGTTCACTTATTTCTTACACTTCACCAACGTGATATACTTCAACCGTCTCTAACACTTCAGTTCACTGAATACTCACTCTTACTTCATTAAAATGATCCACGTAGTTCAATTTTCACTCTAATTTCAGACACAACACCGTGAAGCCGGTGCGCAAGTTGTTTGCATTTCTACCAACTTTTTTCCATCAACACGAAAGCGATTTTAAGACAAATTGGTATATAACAACACCACAAATGACTTCAACACCACGAATATGATACCATTTAGACGTATGCAAGCAATAAACTTAAAAACTGAATTCTTTGTTTCCTGGAAGTTCTTTCATTCCTACATAAGCCAAGCAATTTTTCTCTTTTCCTTGCATAATTCACTGGAGAGCTTTCTCAGAATTCCTTCCTTTGTATAGCCACTCATTTTTGCGGCTTAATGACGTGTACTTTTCGCTAATTACTAATTTCTTAGAAATCTACTGGAAGTAACGTCAACATGGAGCGCTTTAAAAAAACAAACCTGTTATAATCACCTGTTTCTTTATCCAATCTACTTACATATCTGCTTAATTAGTTTATCACTCAAAAAGTTAATAACGAGGTTTAACTGGAAATAGCACTTTATGAGAAAATGCTCAAAAAGGAAAAATCTTATGTGTTGCACTTACATTTATCTTCTTGTAGGTACAAGGGGAATGTGGTAACACAGTAGGCATTGGGCGATGGTCAAATCTTTGAAATCTTTAACAAACAATGAATATCTCCGAAATGGTTCACTGCACAAAAATTTATTTCGACATAATTTTTTTTAACATAATTTTTTTGTATAGTAAAATTGTCTATTTTTTACGGTTTACCAGAGTAAACATGACTTCATGGGATATACACAGAAAATTCGAAATATACATTTAATTTCCAATAAAAATATATTAAATATTTTAATCAGAATCGCTAGAGCCATTGTCCATGTAAAGTGTAGCTTAGGGTGGAGGTATTTTCTTCAAAATCTTCCTGTCGCATCCTTAAAGGATATGAAACCTAAATACTAAACTTGATTTTTAATCGAGTTTTCGTTTTTGAGCTATGCTACTTACAAACACAGAGTCGCAACTTGTCTTATAGAGGGAATGAAGTAGCACGGATCTTTCTCGAAATTGACCTACTGAAAAATGTCAAACATAGTAGACAGTCGAGGCTTCGCGAATGTTCTTGAAACTCCTTTGTTCTGCTGCGCTGGTATTCTGAAGCAATGGTAAGGGGCAGCTTGATGTGCCCCGGCCTTGTGGCCAGCCAACGTCACAATGTATACTGAATTTTATAATACCAGAAGCTTCAGATATAAGTTTATATCCTGTATTGGACTGAAATACTTATGTAAAACTTCTTTAATGAAACACAACAACGCTACAATTCCTCTTTACATCAACTTGTAAATGTTGAACAGATAGTCCGTATTCTTTGATGTGTTGAATATTTCTTACTTTGTTGTGCAAGTGTTTTAACAGAACTTAAAGCAACGCAATTCCATTTAAATCATAAAAACTGTGTCGAGAGGGAATGTGGGGCGCATGCGATTGCTATTTTATAGGGGAATTAGAGCGTGTCTAAAGCCTGTACCATCTTCATTAAATTATTCTGTCTGCTTTCACAATTTTCACTATCTCCAATTAAAACGACACCAAATTCGTAAATCACAGTCTTCTTTTGGGCGTCAGAGAAAAGTGTAAGAAATATATACCACGTTTACATGCGCCTGAATATCACGCAACCTCTCTGACTGTCTTACACATCAATAAATATATATTACATTACTTTCTATACACTATAACATTTGCCTTTTATACTACTTTTGATCATTTTCCATAACTGTATCTAAAAACGTGGGTGATAAAATGAAAGTGATAAAACGAAAATGATAAAGCGAAAACGATAAAAACTTCAATATTCTTACACCGTCCTTGAAACTGATTCAGCACTTAAAATATTATACAGTATTGAGTAAAGTGGATACGTTATTGCCATATTTTCCTTAAAACGAGTACGTATATTTAAACTTGGATAATTCCGTAAGCGATAATGATTCAGGTTTCAAAGAAGCGCGTTACAACAGCAGGTATTTGTGATAAAGGTAACAAATAAAATTTACGACAGGTGCAATGCTACCGAACAACCTTGTCAGTCGAGAAAAGTCGACCATTCAAGCAACAACCACCTGCTGAATCACACAATGGACGCAATACTTTCTATATTGTAAGTACATGATTGTGTCGGAAAATTATTAAAAAATGCTTCTTTATAGTTCAGAGGAATGAAGGGTCACACTCACATGACTTTCTCTACTCTTGTACTAACCATTCTTACAAACTCTGCGAAAAACTTAAGTATTTAAAAATTCATACAAATAACAAGGAATATGCCTGAAATGGTTAGCTAAAAAATTCATCCGGACATAACTTGTGTGTTTTAACTTTTTTTGTATAGTAAGATTTGGTCTATCTGTTACGGTTTACCACTTATGTAATTCTCTCTGTCAGAATGTAGACAGAATAACTCAAAAACTAAAAGTCCAAAGTTGGTATTAATGTTATAGAAGGATGCAACACAAAGATTTTGAAGAAAATTGGTACCCTTTACATGGAAAATTTTTTAAAAATTTTGATTTTCTTGAAAATACCTCTAAGGATTTTGATTAAAATGCCACATGTTTGAGATATTTGTAAGACAAATTAAATGTATATATTGAATTTTCTGGCTATAGCCCATGTAGTCGTGTTTACTCTGGATGACTTTTGTATAACTGGTAAACCGTAAGAGATAGAACAAATCTTACTATACGAAAAATGTAGATCTTGCTAAAATACACAATTTATGTGTGAATAAATTTTCTTCTACAGTGAACCATTTCGGAGATATTCCTTGTAATCTGTATGAGTTTCGCAAAACTTAAAGCTTTGGTGAAATGTTGTTCATTTTTTCATATGTTAAGTGTGCAAAGAGAACGGGATCTCAAAGCTTTAAAAGATTTTAATGTCGCACAAGGCCTACTGTATTCCCATATTCCCCTTGTACCTACAAGGAAATAAGCAATAAGATAATTTGTACAAATGTTTATCTCAACTAACACTAAGAATAGATAGGAATAAGAGTTTGTAAGAATGGTTAGTACAAGAGTAGAGTAAGTCATGTGAGTGTTAACAACAGAATTTTTTTGGATTCCGGGGGCTTGAAAATACATGTTTCCGATGAAATTTTGACATCGAATTTTTGTGTGAAATACAATACTTCCCCTGCTGTTGTTTATTGTATTTTTATGAAATTTCAGCCATACATAACCTCAATAAGAAGTCCGGGGAATGATGTTAGTTTGCAGTTTGTGCACGTAGAACTGCTCCCTAAGGAACTGCCATTTCTATTACAGTTTTTAGCCAATAGAAACGCAGAAATATGAGGTTGGCTAACCAACCTAAGGAGGCCATGATGAACGAACCTCTGTTATCAGTTGACGTGAGTGCATGCAAAACGGAAATGTAAAACACGGAACATAAAAAACGCTATTAAGAAATGAGGACATGCAAGGAAATAACTGTTGAAAGAAGTTCCTCCTTTGTTTTATAGCTTCATTTCCAAGTACTGTTGTAAATTGTAGCAATTTACTCACGAGAGACATCTGTTGCCACGGTAACGCAATGCATAACAAATGAATATCGTTATTCCCTTTCGTTTGATTACAAAGTGGTTTAGGAACCGCCGTTCTCTCTGCAACTGCAGAATTTTCACTTTCTCTACTGCGTAAGGTAGGTAGGGGAAGTATTATATTCCACACAAAAATTCGATGTCGAGATTTCACCGGAAATATGTTTTGAGGCCCCCTGAATCCAGCATATTTAGAAAAGGATCCGCGCGCGCGCGTGTGTGTGTGTGTGTGTTTGTAGCTGGTGCAATATATTATTCAGCTAGAGAATTCAATATCGATATTTCACTAAAAAAATCTGACGTGTTGGACTCATATGACTTTCTCTACTCTTGTACTAACCATTCTTACAAACTCTTATTCCTATATCTTCTTCGTGTTAGTTGAGGAAAACATTTGTACAAATTATCTTATTGCTTATTTCCTTGTAGGTACAAGGGCAATATTAGAATATAGTAGACTTTGTGCGACATTAAAATCTTTTAAAGCTTTGAGACCCCGTTCTCTTTGCACGCTTAACATATGAAAAAATGAACAACGATGTTCCATTTCACGAAAGTTTTAAGTTTTCCGAAACTCACACACATTACAAGGAATATCTCCAAAATGGTTCACTCCACAAGAAAATTTATTCAGACATAAATTGTGTATTTTAGCAAGATCTACATTTTTTGTATAGTAAGATTTTGTCTATCTCTAACGGTTTACCAGTTATTCAGAAGTCATCCAGAGTAAATACGACTACATGGGCTATAGGCACAAAATTCAAAATATACATTTCATTTGCCATAAAAATATCTCAAACTTATGACATTTTAATCAAAATCGTTTGGGCCATTTTCAAGAAAATCAAAATTTTCTATGTAAAGGGTAGTTTATGGTGGGGCTATTTTCTTCAAAATCTTCGTGTCGCATCCTTGAACGACATTAAACTTAAATACCAACTTTGGTTTTTAACCAACTTTCCGTTTTTGGGTTATGCTAACGACCTTTCATTTGAGAAGAGAGTAAATATTTGAAAATTCAGATAAATAGAAAGAAATATCAGAGCAATGCCTCACTCTAGCAAAACCAATCTCTTACAGTTATACAAAATATATCTAGAATGGAGGGAACTTCAGAAAAATTCCCAGAAAGTTGAAGATGTATAATATCAAAATAGTAAGAGTTATTGTTAAAAAATAAAATTTTCGTAATGTGATCCATCTACAGGGTAGTCTGGACTGAGACGATTTTCTTCAAAATGTTTGTCTTGCTTCCTTTGAAGATTTTGAACTTAAATACCAATTTTGGTATTAAACTTGTATTTGCTTGCACGTGCACACGGAGCTTTTTCCAAAAACGTCTTTGTTTTAGATTAAGGAGATCCCAAAACATGTATTTTGGATGAAATTTCGACATCAAGTTCTCGCGCGGAATACAATACTTCCCTTAGTAAGGGATATTCCAATTTGGAATTTTCACACAGTCAAAGATCGTTCGAGATAGAGAAAGCTCCAGAAGATGCTAATTATATAGCGATATTGCTTCTCTTGTCACTTTCGCGACATTTCTGAGCCAGCCCATTAACTTTCACAACAATATCGATATTTTGTACAACAAATAGACATTTTATCTCAAGTATTCCTTTCTTTCAGAACACGAATTGCCCTGAAAAATGACCTGTGCAGAAACCACACAATTAAATACATAGAAAATATTTTCAATGGCTCAACATGGGCTCTAAAAAGTAAGTATATTATGAATATGCTAAATATTTATTAGTAAATTTAATAAAATCACAGTTACCTTAGTTGAGATTTCTAAATTTTGCAACTTTTATACTTTCAAAATGTCGCATTTATACAGTTATAGTTTAAGTTTTGTGTTAGTTGAGATAAAGTCTTGTAAAATTTATGTTATTGTTTATTTCCTTGTAGGTACAAGGGGAATATGGGAATACAGTAGGCTTTGTGCGATAGTTAAATTTTCAAATTCCCTTCTTTTTGCACGGCTAACATTTAAAAAATGAATAACAATGTTCCATTATACAGAAGCATAAGTTCTCCAAAATTTACACAAATAACAAGGAATATCTCCGAAATGGTTCACTCTACAACAAAAATTCAGATATAAATGATGTATATTTTTTCTAGCGTAAGAAATTGTCTATCTCTTACAGTTTACCAGTTATTGAAAAGTCATCAAGAGCAAATAGGAATTCATTGGCTATGACCAGAAAATTCAAGATATACATTTCATTTGTCATACAAATATCTTAAACATATGACATTTTAATGAAAATCGTTAGAGCTATTTTCAAGAAAATCAAAATTTTCAAAAAATGTTCCATATAAAGGGTAGTTTAGGGTGGGGCTATTTTCATCAAAATTTTCGTGTCGCATCCTTGAAGGACATTAAACTTAAATACCAACTTTGGTTTTTAAGCGACTTTTTGTTTTTGAGTTATGCTGTCCAAAGACCGACAGACATACACGGACCTTTTTCTAAAAACAAATTTTTTTTGGATACAGAGAGCCTCAAAAGATATATTTTCGGTGAAATTTCGACATCGAATTTTTGGATGGAATACAATTTTTCCTCTACCTACTAAAACGTACTAGAGGAAGTAAATATAAAAACGCTTAATTCTTCTACAAATATTCCCTTTATTTTTACTGTAATTAAAAACAGTATGCAAACAGCACTGAACGTAACATTTCAGTAACGATTTAGTGAGCCATCACAAATGAACAATACGTTCATGTCGACGTGTTATTGATTTTTGAATACTGCTCCGTCATTGGAGAGGGTGAAGAGAGGGAAATAAGGGAAGCTACGAAGGGCTGTTTAATTAATTATGATACCCTTAAAGTTTACTAAATTTGCATACTTACAAGGAAATAAGCAATAAGATAATTTGTACAAATGTTTATCTCAACTAACACGAAAAAGATATAGGAATAAGAGTTTGTAAGAATGAGTAGAAAATTAATTTTTTTTCGGAATTTTTTTAGTGCTAGATTCATCTACAAAAATCCCAAATGGACTGTTTTCTGGGGCACTACGACATTTTGGAGTTTTCGACGAGTGCCTTTCAGTAAATGTGGAAGAAAACTGGGGGTCATTCCGAGGTCAGTATTGCCTCTTGTCCATACCTGTGTCTGCGTCCAAGTTCGGGGTCAAAACCACAAAGGTAAGTATTCCAAAATATCTCCATAAAAAGCTCAAAAGAATGGTTCGTTCGGTTCCAATGTTTAAAGTATTTCCCTATGGGAATAAATTGAATAATTTATTGCGTCAAAACTATGAAATTGACTGTGCTGGAATGTTGTGTGGTAGTTTATAAGGTATACACCCTTAAGTGTGCAAAATATTAATTTCATACCTATAAAAATAAAGAAAATTGAAAATTATTAAAGAGGGAAATTCAAAAAGTAAGGTCCATTTCTACAAACGTCACAGAAGTGTGCCGTCTGTGAGAATACAGTCGTTGGATAATCAGTGAAAGTTGTCAATCGCCGATCTTTTTATCCACAATATTGACTGTGGCAGGTTCATTATGGACATTATCCAAAAAAATCTCTCAGTTTACTGTCTCCCTTCCTCATAGACTCATTGATTTGAACCGTTACTTACTGTCAAAGACCGAACCAGAGACAATATTTCACAGTCGCGTACTCAGCTTTCATTTTAAACATAGTGAACCGACACTGTGAACAGCACACAATACAAGGCATGTCGGGCGTTTCAATGTTTACGCGAAATTGGATGCGCGATTCGGACCTTACTTTTCGAGTTGCCCTCGTATCACTTTACACTTTTTGGTTCTAAGGAGAAAGTTAGTTTTCCTTCTAACACAGAAACATTTAACTCAATAAACGCTGCCTATTTGAAACAATATTTTCCATGATAGGCATATAGAATTTTAAAATAAATGTAAAGCAAATTAAACCGTGGCTTTTCTACCAGGCCAGGGGTAGGTCTTCATTACAGCGCCACGCCTCTAGCCCCCTATTGCAACTGTCATTGGTCAGTAGTTATCCCTCACCCCTTGCCAGACCCCGCAAGACGATAAGACACAGAAATGGTCACGCACTGTACATTTTAGCCGTATTGTTAAAACCGTCTCCAAGTGTTTGTTCAAAAATAGTTGCGTTTACAATTGCAGGATGACCCTGGGAACGTCCACGGCACAATTTCCGTCTGTGTGCCTTCCAGCTGCTCACCAGAAGATGTGGAAGGTCTCTACAGGTTCCTGATGCCCTTCACCAACGTCACTGTGTATCCTCACGCGTGTCAAACTGGTCTACCCCCGCCCTTCACACCCCTCGACTATATCACCATGTTGGTATATAACTGTAACTGGGGACATTACGTGGGATGGAGTTAGGGGAAGGCAGGGGGAACAGGGAGAGAGGGGTAAAAGGGAGGGGAAAGGAGGAGGGAGGGGTAAGAGGGAGGGGTAAGAGGGAGGGGTAAGAGGGAGGGGTAAGAGGGAGGGGTAAGAGGGAGGGGTAAGAGGGAGGGGTAAGGAGGAGGGAGGTGTAAGAGGGAGGGGTAAGGAGGAGGGAGGTGTAAGAGGGAGGGGTAAGGAGGAGGGGGGTAGGAGGGGGGGTAAGAGGGAGGGTAGGAGGGGGGTAAGAGGGAGGGTAAGAGGGGGTAAGAGGGAGGGGTAAGAGGGAGGATAAGAGGGGGGGGTAAGAGGGAGGGTTAAGAGGGAGGCAGGGGTAAGACGAATACATTAAAGTTTGAGCGATAATCAAATCTTTTAAAGCTTTTAAATTCCATTCTCTTTGCACGACTAACTTAAAAATGAATAACGATGTTCCATTTGACAGAACTATGAGTTCTTCAAAACTCACACAAATAACAACGAATATCTCCGAAATGGTTCACTCTACAAAAAAGTTTATTCAGACATAAATTGTGTATTTTAGCAAGACCTACATTTTTTGTATAGTAAGATTTGGTCTATCTCTAACGGTTTACCAGTTATGCAAAAGTCGTCCAGAGTAAATACGACTACAGGGGCTGTAGCCAGAAAATTCAAGATATACATTTCATCTGTCATAAAAATACCTAAAACATATGACATTTTAATTAAAATCGTTACAGCCATTTTCAAGAAAATCAAAATTTTCGAAAAATGTTCCATGTAAAGCGTAGTTTAGGGTGGGACTATTTTCTTAAAAATGTTCGTGTCACATCCTTGAAAGACATTAAACTGAAATACCAACTTTGGTTTTTAACCGACTTTTCGTTGAGTTATGCTGTCCACAGGCTAACACACACACACACAATACACTTTTTTTGGATTCAGGGTGTTATATATTTTCGCTGAAATTTCGATATCGAATTTTTGGATGGAATACAATACTTTCCCTACTTACCAGTAGAAAAAAAGTAAAAATGTAGATCTCATCAAAACACACAAGTTATGTCTGTTATTGTTGCAGATGGGCATCTTATGAAAACGTTTATTTTTGTTTCAGGGGTGTACTTGGGTTTTTCGCAGTGATTTGCATCCTCAGCACGTGCTATGATCTACTGTACAAAGATACAGGTTTGTGAACATTATTTACAATGTTACTGTTGCTACCACTGATTTTTAACTTTCTAGACAAACCTCTTCCCCATTATCGTTCATAGACACTGCATCTATATCACTATTAACACTTATATCACGGCATTTTACCAGCAGCCTCATGTTTAATATACTTTCGTAAAAACCGGGTGCACTCAGCCTTGTTAGGTACCTGAGGGATCATTTCAAAAGCTACTTGATTACTCAGGGCGCTGGCCACGTTCAACCTCCAGTACTGCACCCCTGTTTTGTGGCCCCCTGAATGCACTAAAAGCATTTTTAGAAAAAGGTCCGTGGGTGCCTCTTACTCTGTGCACTCAAAAAAGAAAAGTCGGTTAAAAACGAAAGTTGGTATTTAAGTTTAATGTCTTTCAAGGATGCGACACGAAGATTTTGAAGAAAATAGCCCCACCCTAAACTACCCTTTACATGGAAAATTTTTCGATAATTTGTATTTTCTTGAAAACGGCTCCAATAATTTTGATTAAAATGTCATATGTTTGAGATATTTTTATTACAAATGAAATGTATATCTTGAATTTTCTGGCTATAGCGCATGTAGTCGTATTTACTCTGGACGACTTTTGCATAACTGGTAAACCGTAAGAGATACACCAAATCTTACTGTACAAAAATGTAGATCTTGCTAAAACATACAATTTATGTCCCAAATTTTTTGTAGAGTGAAGCATTTCAGAGATATTCTTTGTTATTTGCGTCAGTTTCGGAAAACACCTTTCTTGAAATGCAACATCGAGAACGCAATGTCAAAGCTTTAAAAGATTTGACTATCGCTCAAAGCCTACTGTATTCCCATATTCCCAATAAGATAATTTGTACAAATGTTTATCTCAACTAACACGAAGAAGATATAGGAATAAGAGTTTGTAAGAATGGTTAGTACAAGAGTAGAGAAAGTCATGTGAGTGCAAGACATTAGATGATACGTATGATTTTACATCTGAAATTAGCAGTAAGTAAACATAGTGTGAATAACATTGGAGGTAAAATTGGCAACGTAACTAGCAGAGCAACGTTTGTGTGGAAGTTTACAAAACTCGGGTTATACAATGTGAAATGTCCCCCTTACTTGTATGAAGGTACCGTTTCCTATTCACAGGTATTTCATTGTTGTTTCAGCGAGCCGGTGCAGGTTGCTGACGACGTTCTCGTGGTACACGAATGGCAAGGCCCTCCTGACCACCAAGGTGTCCAAGGAGTCACTGACAGTGTTGCAGGGAATACGCTTCTTCAGCATGGCCTGGGTTGTGTACGGGCACGTGTATCTGACAGTCACTATCGAGCCCTTCGTCAACGGCTTGGAGCTTCTGGAAAAGGTGCGTCATCGGAACTTGCTTGTTCACATTAGCACTTCGCTAACGTACTCTCACTTCCTTAAGCTCTCACTCTGAGTGCAGCGTGGATTTCTCGTCAACTGATAAGCCACTACGTCGTAGAGGGAAGATCCCAATGCAGGGCAAGCAATTCCCCGTAATACGGCCACGCCTCCTGTGTTTCAGTGGCGGGACTGGCCGTACATGGCGGTGTATGGAGCACTGTTTGCTGTCGACACGTTCTTTCTTCTGAGTGGCACCCTGGTCAGTTACCTCACACTCACAGAACTCAAGAAAGGGGTCAAATTTAACATACCAGTCTTCTACTTGTACAGATACCTCAGGTAAGTTACGTTACGCTAATTCAAGACAGACTTATATGAAAATTCACGTCTTGAAACTCCTTGAAATAAGGAAAACATTTTTAGAGAAAGTTCCTTGTGTGTGTGTGTGTGTGTGTGTGTGTGTGTGTGTGTGTGTGTGTGTGTGTGTGCGCGCGCGCGCGCGCGTGTGTGGACAGCATAACTCAAAAACGAAAAATCAAAATTTTTCGAAAAAGTTGATTTTCTTGAAAATAACTAACGATTTTGATTAAAATGTCATATGTTTAAGATTTTTTTATGACAAATGAAATGTATATCTTGAATTTTCTGACTACAGCCCACGGAGTCCTGTTTACTCTGGACGACTTTTGCATAACCCGTAAACCGTAAAAGATAGACGAAATCTTACTATACAAAAAATGTAGATCTTGCTGAAATACACAATTTATGTCCCAATAAAGTTTTTTGTAGAGTTAACCATTTCGGAGATATTCGTTCTTGTTTGTGTCACTTTCGGAAAACAAAGCTTTCGTCAAATGGAGCATCGTTGTTCATTTTTTATGTGTAAACTTAAGTAAATTTGAACTGTGATTGTCTTACATGACGTTTCACTTGATTGTCTAGGATGACTCCCTTGGTTGCAGTAATAATTCTCCTGAGGGCCTCGTTATATCGTCACTTTTCTTCAGGGCCTCTATGGGACATGTACGTCTCAGAAGTGGAGGAACGCTGCGAGGCGAACTGGTGGGCTGCGCTCCTCTACGTACAAAACTTCTATGAGCCACAAAGACCGGTAAGTTACTTGCGGAGATCAAAGGAGATAAGTAGACGCGGAAGCGCTTCTCCCCAATGTAAACACTAGAAGCATTATTCACAAATAACCACAAATTTCAGGACGTTTATCCTCTCCCCGCCTTCAAAACACGCGTTCTTATTTCTCACATGGTTCAGTATATCTGCGGCTGAAAATTTTAAACTCTCAATTAATAATCTATATTTGTAAGATATGTATAGAGTAATAAAATCGTATTACGTTATAAATATAATTTATGTAATGAATGTAATTTAATAGAATTACACATTTTACGTTTTAACTCTACATATCAAATTCTACTCAAACAGTTTATAAGTCATAATCGTATTTTTTACGAAGGTTCGTCGCGACAAGATTGTAAATATTGGTCTAATATTTTAACAGCTACAAAAGTGACCGACAGAGAGACAGATGCATAAATAAATAATTACCTTTCGAATACACTTTGTTGTTGCTATAAGGACATTTTCCAGATTCAGAGGGTCTCAAAACGTGCATTTCCGATTAAATCTTATAGAGTGGAACGGAATGCAGCTGAGTGACTTGCAACTATCTGGTCCTTATTTATACAGAAAATATCATTCGGAACAAATAACCTAAACGACTAATTCCTGTATATTTCACGTATCTCGGAAACGGCTATCAACATATGGACCAAATTTTGTCCTCAAATAAGGTTTTCCTTTTCAAGTATATCCACATAGGACCTTTCCTGAAAACAAAACGCGATTTCACAGCGAAAAAACCATTTTTTATTTCCTCTTATACACATAAATCGTACAATTTTCTATATGTTTGAAATAGAAATGCTACGTATTACACTCACAGTGTTTTCTCTACTGACTTTCACCTGTGTAGATAAAGAAGAATATAATATTTAAGTTGATATAAGTAATTCTAAGACATTTTTTTCTTTTATATATATAAAAGAGGTAAATCTTGCAAGAAGGTTTTATATGATATAAATTATGTAAGGTATAATAAACTGATGGAGGATTAACTCCCGTTGCAGTGTCATGGGGTCATGTGGTATCTGTCTGCAGACTTCCAGTTGTATCTGCTGTCGCCGTTGTTACTCATCCCTCTACACAAACGACCCAGGTTCGGTCTAGCTCTGGTGCAAGTGCTCACTGTTGTCATGGTTACTATCAGTTACGTCATCAACTGGGACAGAGAGGTCCCCGCTACAATCGTCAGGGCCAGGTAAAATTATTTATCCATTTATACTGCTAAGTAAGGGAAGTATTGTATTCTATACAAAAATTCGATATCGAAATTCCACCGGAAATATATGTTTTGAGACCCAAATCCCAAAAAAAAAGCATGTTTAGAAAAAGGTCTGTGTGTGTCTATGGACAGCATAGCATATGGATTCAAGAGCAAAAAGTCGGTTAAAAACCAAATTTGGTATTTAAGTTTAATGTCTTTCAAGGATGCGACACAAAGATTATGAAAAAAATAGGCCCACCCTAAACTACACTTTACATGGAAAATTTTTCAAAAATTTTGATTTTACTTGAAAATAGCTCTAACGATTTTGATTAAAATGTCATATGTTAGAGATATTTTTATGACAAATGAAATGTATATTTTGAATTTTCTGGCTATAGCCCCTGTAGTCGTATTTACTCTGGATGACCTTTGCATAACTGGTAAACAGTTAGCGATAGACCAAATCTTACTATACAAAAAATGTAGATCTTACTAAAATACACAATTTATGACTGCATAACTTCTCTTGTAGGGTGAACCATTTCGGAGATATTGCTTGTTATGTGTGTGAGTTTCGGAAAACTTAAAACTTTCGTGAAATGGAACATTGTTGCTCATTTTTTACACGTTAAGTGTGCAAAGAGAACAGAATCTCAAAGCTTAAAAAGATTAGACAATCGCACAAAGTTCCACTTGTACCTACAAGGAAATAAACAATAAGATAATTTGTACAAATTTTATCTCAAATTTGTAAGAATGGTTAGTACAAGAGTAGAGAAAGTCATGTGAGTGCGAAGGTACACTTAAACTTTTCTTTTAAAAATTACTTTTTAGGGTTTATTAAAACAAAAATAGATCTTATTGTAAATAAAAGGCAATAATTCCGTTAAAAGATGAAATTTGAGGTAAATTTTATTTGTATTAGTGTAAAGTTAAGCGAAGCTATATGAGAGATCAATAACAGTAGCGTAAGAAGTTGGTGGCAGAGGTGGGACGATATATGAAATTGGTTTCAATTGCAGCCCCAGATATTTTCCAGCTGAGTACACTTACCCCCACTTGAGATGCGCGCCTTGGCTAATTGGTATCTCCCTGGGCACAATGCTGCTACATACCAGAGAGCGGCGCACCGCCAATACAGAGCAAGCATCAACATCAACCCCTCGGGTACGTAATCATTACTTAATAGACCAGACATCAAGTCTTACCTCAACATATATTACTGATTGTGTATAATATTAACATAACATTGTAATTGAAAGTCCTCCATACGGACACGGTAAGAAGAAAAAGACAATGTAACGTAAAATTACTCATCTTTAATATGTTTAATCCTTTTTAAAATGTTTCATCTTTGTCCTTGAAGAAATTCTGCACAAAACCACAGAATATCACTCATACAACAGTTAATATCGTGAAAATAAACTACCAAGTGACGTCATTCATTTAAATTCAGTAGTGGTAAGGCCAAAGAAATTAGAAACTCGCATTTACAATCGCACACTCCCTTAAAATCAGGCAATGTTGTTCGTTTCAGTGTACGGTGGCGGTGGTGGTGTGTGGAGGTTGGATGCTGACCGCAGTGATGCTGCTGGCCCCTGTACTCTGTCTCTACCCTTTCCAACAAGAGGGCTACGAGTTCAGTGCTGTGGAAAGTGCCCTCTTTCTGTCTCTGTCCAGGCCCCTCTGGGCCCTCGGCGTGGCCCTTCTCATCTTTATGTGTGTCTCACACTGCGGCGGTAAGTACCCAACTATGTGGACAACCTAAGTCTAAATGTTGTAGTGATAAATCATCAAACCACGGACAACGTCGGGTATTTCACCTAGTAACAAAGAAACACAAGACTATTGGACAAGTGCAACCGAAGTCTAAATGTTGTAGTGATAAATCATCAAACCACGGACAACGTCGGGTATTTCAGTTAGTAACAAAGAAACACAAGACTATTGGACAAGTACAACCTAAGTCTAAATGTTGTAGTGATAAATCATCAAACCACGGACAACGTCGGGTATTTCAGTTAGTAACAAAGAAACACAAGACTATTGGACAAGTACAACCTAAGTCTAAATGTTGTAGTGATAAATCATCAAACCACGGACAACGTCGGGTATTTCAGTTAGTAACAAAGAAACACAAGACTATTGGACAAGTACAACCTAAGTCTAAATGTTGTAGTGATAAATCATCAAACCACGGACAACGTCGGGTATTTCAGTTAGTAACAAAGAAACACAAGACTATTGGACAAGTACAACCTAAGTCTAAATGTTGTAGTGATAAATCATCAAACCACGGACAACGTCGGGTATTTCACCTAGTAACAAAGAAACACAAGACTATTGGACAAGTACAACCTAAGTCTAAATGTTGTAGTGATAAATCATCAAACCACGGACAACGTCGGGTATTTCACCTAGTAACAAAGAAACACAAGACTATTGGACAAGTGCAACCGAAGTCTAAATGTTGTAGTGATAAATCATCAAACCACGGACAACGTCGGGTATTTCACCTAGTAACAAAGAAACACAAGACTATTGGACAAGTGCAACCGAAGTCTAAATGTTGTAGTGATAAATCATCAAACCACGGACAACGTCGGGTATTTCACCTAGTAACAAAGAAACACAAGACTATTGGACAAGTACAACCTAAGTCTAAATGTTGTAGTGATAAATCATCAAACCACGGACAACGTCGGGTATTTCACCTAGTAACAAAGAAACACAAGACTATTGGACAAGTACAACCTAAGTCTAAATGTTGTAGTGATAAATCATCAAACCACGGACAACGTCGGGTATTTCACCTAGTAACAAAGAAACACAAGACTATTGGACAAGTGCAACCTAAGTCTAAATGTTGTAGTGATAAATCATCAAACCACGGACAACGTCGGGTATTTCACCTAGTAACAAAGAAACACAAGACTATTGGACAAGTACAACCTAAGTCTAAATGTTGTAGTGATAAATCATCAAACCACGGACAACGTCGGGTATTTCACCTAGTAACAAAGAAACACAAGACTATTGGACAAGTACAGCCTAAGTCTAAATGTTCTAGTGATAAATCATCAAACCACGGACAACGTCGGGTATTTCAGTTAGTAACAAAGAAACACAAGACTATTGGACAAGTACAGCCTAAGTCTAAATGTTCTAGTGATAAATCATCAAACCACGGACAACGTCGGGTATTTCAGTTAGTAACAAAGAAACACAAGACTATTGGACAAGTACAACCTAAGTCTAAATGTTGTAGTGATAAATCATCAAACCACGGACAACGTCGGGTATTTCACCTAGTAACAAAGAAACACAAGACTATTGGACAAGTACAACCTAAGTCTAAATGTTGTAGTGATAAATCATCAAACCACGGACAACGTCGGGTATTTCAGTTAGTAACAAAGAAACACAAGACTATTGGACAAGTACAACCTAAGTCTAAATGTTGTAGTGATAAATCATCAAACCACGGACAACGTCGGGTATTTCAGTTAGTAACAAAGAAACACAAGACTATTGGACAAGTACAACCTAAGTCTAAATGTTGTAGTGATAAATCATCAAACCACGGACAACGTCGGGTATTTCACCTAGTAACAAAGAAACACAAGACTATTGGACAAGTACAACCTAAGTCTAAATGTTGTAGTGATAAATCATCAAACCACGGACAACGTCGGGTATTTCAGTTAGTAACAAAGAAACACAAGACTATTGGACAAGTACAACCTAAGTCTAAATGTTGTAGTGATAAATCATCAAACCACGGACAACGTCGGGTATTTCAGTTAGTAACAAAGAAACACAAGACTATTGGACAAGTACAACCTAAGTCTAAATGTTGTAGTGATAAATCATCAAACCACGGACAACGTCGGGTATTTCAGTTAGTAACAAAGAAACACAAGACTATTGCACAAGTACAACCTAAGTCTAAATGTTGTAGTGATAAATCATCAAACCACGGACAACGTCGGGTATTTCACCTAGTAACAAAGAAACACAAGACTATTGGACAAGTACAACCTAAGTCTAAATGTTGTAGTGATAAATCATCAAACCACGGACAACGTCGGGTATTTCAGTTAGTAACAAAGAAACACAAGACTATTGGACAAGTACAACCTAAGTCTAAATGTTGTAGTGAAAATCATCAAACCACGGACAACGTCGGGTATTTCACCTAGTAACAAAGAAACACAAGACTATTGGACAAGTACAACCTAAGTCTAAATGTTGTAGTGATAAATCATCAAACCACGGACAACGTCGGGTATTTCAGTTAGTAACAAAGAAACACAAGACTATTGGACAAGTACAACCTAAGTCTAAATGTTGTAGTGATAAATCATCAAACCACGGACAACGTCGGGTATTTCAGTTAGTAACAAAGAAACACAAGACTATTGGACAAGTACAACCTAAGTCTAAATGTTGTAGTGATAAATCATCAAACCACGGACAACGTCGGGTATTTCAGTTAGTAACAAAGAAACACAAGACTATTGGACAAGTACAACCTAAGTCTAAATGTTGTAGTGATAAATCATCAAACCACGGACAACGTCGGGTATTTCACCTAGTAACAAAGAAACACAAGACTATTGGACAAGTACAACCTAAGTCTAAATGTTGTAGTGATAAATCATCAAACCACGGACAACGTCGGGTATTTCAGTTAGTAACAAAGAAACACAAGACTATTGCACAAGTACAACCTAAGTCTAAATGTTCTTTTACGGGAGTGCAATGATGAAATCTGTAGGACTGAGTGATATTCGCACTACGAGTTTTAGAGCAGAGAATTTCAATTTTACGTGCGAACGATTTTCCATCTGAGCTGCGGAGAAGACATATAACAAATTGATTCTATGTGAGAGAAGGACGAACTGAGTGTTTTCTGCATATACCTGCCAGCCAGCCAGCCTGCCTAACTTCACTGCATGAATACCAAGTGAAGCCACAAACGAAACCCTTTCATACCTCATCATATTATAAAAGTATTTGACTCTATAACTCGAAAGGGGGAAATAAAGTTTAGATCTTTTGTATCTCTTCCACTGACGGTTAATAACCAAAGTTGGTATTTAAGTTAAACGTATTTCAAGGATGCAACACAAGGATTTTGAACAAAATTGCTACACTCTAAACTACCCTTTACATGGAAATTTTTTCGAAAAATTTGAAATTCTTAAAAATGGCTGGAATGATTTTGATTAAAATGTCATATGTTTGAGATATTTTTATGTCAAATGAAATGTATATTTTCAATTTTCTGACTATAGCCCCTGTAGTCGTATTTACTCTGGACGACTTTTGCATAACTGGTAAACCGTTAGAGATAGACTAAATCTTACTATACAAAATATGTGGATCTTGCTAAAACACACAATTTATGTCTCAATAAATTTTTTTGTAGAGTGAACCATTTCGTAGATATTCCTCGTTATGTGTGTGAGTTTAGGAAAAGTTGAAACTTTGGTGAAATGGAACATGGTTGTTGACTTGCAGGTGTTGTGAACCAGATCCTGAGCTGGAGTGCGCTGCGCCCCCTCGCCCGGCTCACGTTCGCCATGTATCTGATTCACGTGCCCGTCGTGGCCTTGGTCGTCTT
This sequence comes from Tenodera sinensis, assembly GCA_030765045.1. Taxonomy (NCBI): domain Eukaryota; kingdom Metazoa; phylum Arthropoda; class Insecta; order Mantodea; family Mantidae; genus Tenodera; species Tenodera sinensis. The sequence goes on from CM060971.1 coordinate 119,403,258, forward strand.
CTCCGCCAGGACCAGCGTGTACATCAACCACCTCGACCAGGTACGTTCTCGCAGCCCTTGCACTCATAAAACACTACAATTTCTCAAATCTTCTAAACCTTTTAAATTCCATTGTCTTTGCACGATTAGAATGTTCCATTTGACAGTTCTCCAAAACTGTCACAAAAAACAAAGAATATCTCTGAAATGGTTCACCCTACAAAAAAGTTTACTCAGACATAAATTGCGTATTTTAGCAAGTTCTACATTTTTTGTATAGTAACATTTGTTCTATCTCTAACGGTTTACCAGTTATGGAAAAGTCGTCCAGAGTAAATACGACTACAGGGGCTATAGCCAGAAAATTGAAAATATACATTTCATTTGTCATACAAATATCTCAAACATATGACATTTTAATCAAAATCATTACAACTATTTTCAAGAAAATTAAAATTTTCGAAAAAGTTTCCATGTAAAGGGTAGTTTAGGGTGGGGCTATTTTCTTCAAAATCTTTGTGTCGTATCCTTAAAAGATATTAAACTTAAATACCAAATTTGGTTTTTAACCGACTTTTTCTTTTTGAGTTATGCTGTCCACAGACTGTCACAGACACACACCTTACTTTGTGTGGTAATATGATGTCGCTACTTGCTTGTTTCAGATCATGAAGGTGATATCAGTGTTGGTTTTAACGGCGACACTTTCTATCGTGGCCTCCTTGATGTTCGAGTCCCCAGTAATCGCCCTCGCGAAAATTCTGTTGGCCTCCAGCCAAGGTAAGTCACACAACCCTAATAAAAAATTCACCGAGTCAACCCCCCCCCCCCCAACCGCCCCCACTTTTTATTGCAACATATATCTTCACGCACCTCAAAAATTTATAAAGAAAACTTTCTACGTTGCTTTCGTCACATAAAATACAACGTATACTAAAGGCTACGTGCATTTATAAAACCTGATGTGTTACACTCACATGACTTTCTCTACTCGCTTTCCTACAAAGTATTACCCACCAAAAACATTCATTCCTGTATCTTCTTCATGTTAGTCGAGCCAAAAATTTGTAGAAATTATCTTATTACTAATTTTAGTTGTAGGTACAAGGGGAATATGGGTACACAGTAGATTTTAAGTGATAGTTTGCTTTCTCTTTGCATGCCTAGGTCATAAAACAACAAATAATGAATTTTGGACAATTCAAACAAGAATATCTCGGAAATGGTGCAAAATTGTTAATTTTGACAAGTGGTACATTTCTACAAAGGTTTCAACAGGTGTTTCTTTATTTCCAGATGATCGCGCAGAACAGAGAACAGGCGCTGACAAAAGAGAAGAAACAAATGAACGTTTACCACCACCACCTTCCTATGAGCTATGTACGATAACTGCTAAATAAAGAACATGAATAATTCTGAAGTAAATAAATAAATCCCAGATTCATCATCAGTAAGAACAATATTCCAAAGCAACTGATGACGTAGTAAAATGTCTTCTATTTGACTGACTGACTCATACCAATGTCTGTCCTCTTGTACTAACCATTCTTACAAACTCTCATTCCTATATCTTCTTCGTGTTAGTTGAGATAAACATTTGTACAAATTATCTTATTGCTTATTTCCTTGTAGGTACAAGGGGAATATTAGAATACAGTAGGCTTTGTGCGATAGTCAAATCTTTTAAAGCTTTGAGATTCCGTTCTGTTTGCAGGATTAGAATGTTCCATTTGACGGAAGTAGAAGTTCTCCAGAACTTACACAAAACACAAGGAATATCTCCGAAATGGTTCACCCTACAAAAAAATTTATCGAGACATAAATTGTGTATTTTAGCAAGATCTACATTTTTTGTACAGTAAGATTTGGTCTATCTCTAACGGTTTACCAGTTATGCAAAAGTCGTCCAGAGTAAATACGACTACAAGGGCTATAGCCAGAAAATTCAAGATATACATTTCATTTGTCATAAAAATATCTCAAACATATGACATTTTAATCAAAATCGCTAGGGCCATTTTCAAGAAAATTAAAATTTTCGAAAAATTTTCCATGTAAAGGGTAGTTTAGGGTGGGGCTATTTTCTTCAAAATCTGCGTGTCGCATCCTTGAAAGACATTAAACTTAAATACCAACTTTGGTTTTTAACCGACTTTTCGTTTTTGAGTTATGCTGTCCACAGTCACACACACGGCTCTTTTTCTTCAAATGGAATACAGATCTATGGCAATGAGCTCGTAAAGAGATTAGAAGGTAAATATGGAAATGTTTAGTGTTTTTCGCAGCAGGGAGGGGGGGGGATGACTAGGCAATTCAAATGACGTGTAACAAAGTGATTGTGCTGATACAGCGTTGTTCAATATTCCGATACTATTGGAAATCGCTTACAGATACGAGCCATATTTTCCATTCATACCCACTCACCGCTGCTCCCAAGGTTTAATAACTCGCTAAATCGAGAGTTTGTATCGCTATGTTGCCCAGCCTGCATCACCACTCAATCAACGTGCTGCTACACTCGGCTTACAGGAAAACCCTTTACCACTGTCACTCTGTGGACAGCACAACTCAAGTCCGTTAATAACCAAAGTTGGTATTTAAGTTTAATGTCTTTCAAGGATGCGACACGAAGATTTTCAAGAAAATAGCCCCACCCTACACTACCCTTTACATGGAACATTTTTTGAAAATTTTAATTTTTTTGAAAATGGCTAAAACGATTTTGATTAAAATGTCATACGTTTGAGATATTTTGATGACAAATGAAATGTATATCTTGAATTTTCTGGCTATAGCCTGTGTAGTCGTATTTACTCTGGACGACTTTTGCATAACTGGTAAACCGTTAGAGATAGAGCAAATCTTACTATACAAAAAATGTAGCTCTTGCTAAAATACACAATTTATGTCTCGATAAATTTTTTTGTAGGGTGAACCATTTCGGAGATATTCCTTGTGTTTTGTGTCAGTTCTGGAGAACTTTACTTCTGTCAAATGGAACATTCTAATTGTGCAAACAGAATGGAATTTGAAAGCTTTAAATATTTGACTATCGCACAAAGCCTACTGTATTCTAATATTCCCCTTGTACCTACAAGTAAATAAGCAATAAGATAATTTGTATAAATGTTTATCTCAACTAACATGAACAAGATATAGCAATAAGAGTTTGTAAGAATGGTTAGTACAAGAGTGAGTAGAGAAAGTCATGTGAGTGCAACACATCAGATTTTTTCCATGGTCATTCATATTTTAAGTGAGAGTGAAATTATTTGAAGGTGGAACAGTATTGGTGACGTATGTGTGTGTCAACAGGTGTTTTTATACTCTCGTAGTTCACTGACTCTAACCACAAGGAAAATTTAATATATTTATTCACAATGATATTAATGCACGAGCACTGTTTGGTTTCGTGGATAGCGGAAAGTGCAAGAACATCATAAGTCTCTATACGCAGATTACTGCATTGCCTCGTGGTTTATAGCCGAAGTTAACCCTGTTAGGTTAGGTTAGCGTGTGTATATAACCAAACTGACAGAAATTTAGCCCGTATTTAGGCTATTCATCATAAATACCTTAATATATCGTTTTAGCACACATAATAGTCGTTTATAAATGTTTATTTCCGAAATATGCACCACAGAGACGAATTAGAACCGTTCCAGGACATCTAGCGGATTTGCTTATAAATAGAAAACAACTAGATCTGGTAATTGCTTACAAAATCGACCACTCGAGAAAAAATAAATGAAACAGTGCAATGGATGCACTTTTGATTACTGATTACGATTTTAAAAGTCTTATTTCGCGCTCAAGCTTCGTTTTTTATTTATGAGCAAGTTTCATACATACGATGCAGCGGTTTTATTCGCTTATGCGACGGATATTTAGAAAATGTTTATAAAATATATGCTAGAGTCATTGATTAATGTATTTACGTTGAAATTGTTGCATAAACAGTGACCAAGTTGTGAATATTTCGATAATACAGAACCCTGTTAGCCCACTCATACACACACACACACATACACACACACACACACACACACACACACACACACACACAGTAACCTAACCTAACACACACAAAACGAAACTTAACCACCAAATAGAACTTTTAAAATCGTAATCAGCATTAAAAACTGCATCCATTGCACTGTTTCATTCGTTTTCTCGAGCGGTCGATTTTATAAAGAGTTACCACAGAAATAGAAATATGACCTACCTTGTTGGAAGTATCCTGACGTAACGTCGAATGCCTCAGGTTCACTTCCACGCGTGGAATCCACACAACACACATACATAACCACATATTAGTTACCTGAAATAAATGTATATCAGTTACTGAAGCGAGTTCACACGTAATTTCACACGAATATTCACGAAAAACCGTTCCTTTACTGCAGAATTCAACACATGAAACAGTTTCTAGGCCTCCCGAAATTAGCACGATGTTCAAACTCCCGACATGTTACTTCCGGTGCCGTTTGTCTTTCGTTTATTTGAAACTTGGTGACGTCATGACAAAAGACGAACTACAAGCACAAACTAGGCCAGTTTAAATGAAGGTAAGGGGGGGGGGGGAGGGGAGGGAGGGCGGGAATGCACTTGTCACGGCGAACGATCGTCTTTCAGCTTCGATTTCTGTTCCAAAGATGCAAAGTTGTAAAAACGCTCCAGAAACTTAAAAAGGCATTTTATTATGAGTAATATAGTAAGGTTAATCTGAGTTTTTACTTTCTTTACTAAGTAAGGGCAATTCAATATCGTGTGTGTGTTCGTACACAGCGTAACTCAAAAACGAAAAGCCGTTTAAATACCAAATTTGATATTTATGTTTAGTCTAATCCAAGCATGCGGTACAAAGATTTTGAAGAAAATCCCCCCATCCCAGACTACCTTTTACATGGAAGATTTTTCGAAAATTATGAATTTCTCTGAAACGCCTCAAACGATTTTGACTAAAATGATATATCTTTACGATATTTTTATAAAAAACAAAACGTATATCTTTAATTTTTGGAGAATGTCCTTAGAGACCCTATGTAGCCTGAGTGACTCTTGCATAACTCATAAACCGTAAGAGATAGACCAAATCTTACTATACAAAAAATGTAGATCATAGTAAAATACACAATTACACTTTTTGTACAGTTAAATATTTCCGAGATATTTCTTGTTTTAAAGCCATCAACTGTAAACAGCTCTTAAAGTATTTAATTGTCAGCTAAAGCCTATTCCTCTTGCACTTACAAGAAAATACGTGATAAAATAATTTCTACAAATGTTTATTTCTATTAATATGAACTAGATAAAGGAATAATAATATTTTATACAAGAGTGAGTAGAGAAAGTGGTATGAATGTTAGTACTGCGACGTCTGGAAGAAGCAAGAAGAACTAACACGTCAGAACGCTGCTCAAACAAGGGGATTCCCCGGTCTCGAATAAACAAAGACAAGGGGTACCAACCCCATCAGAGCAAATCAACACACGACGCTCAAAAGAAGGTACACGAGGGAACATCTTCAACAAATATTGGATAACTCTGTAGAAATGTCCGCCGCGCTCTTTTTTTTCTGCTCCATTTTCTAATTTCATTCCTAGGAAAGAGCTTATGCTAACACAAGCACAGTTTATACACGGAGATTAATAGTGGTTGAATAAAAGGAAAATGGTGGTGCACTTTCACGTAGATTTGTTAAATTCTTCTTCAAATTCCAACAAACTTGCCTTCTATATTCTGAATGTCAGTAAACTAACGCTACTATTTTATTTGACATTCCTACACAAGCACTTACAATTGGAATTATATCCAAAGTGACTTTCCAAACGAACATTAGTGTAAATTAGTAGGCACTAAGATTTTTGCAGATATTCTTGTCATAAAGTAGGCAGTAAGATTTTTACAGATATTCTTGTCACAAAGTAGGCACTAAGATTTTTGCAGATATTCTTGTCACAAAGTAGGCAGTAAGATTTTTACAGATATTCTTGTCACAAAGTAGGCAGTAAGATTTTTGCAGATATTCTTGTCACAAAGTAGGCAGTAAGATTTTTACACATATTCTTGTCACAAAGTAGGCAGTAAGATTTTTACAGATATTCTTGTCACAAAGTAGGCAGTAAGATTTTTGCAGATATTCTTGTCACAAAGTAGGCAGTAAGATTTTTACAGATATTCTTGTCACAAAGTAGGCAGTAAGACTTTTGCAGCTATTCTTGTCACAAAGTAGGCAGTAAGACTTTTGCAGCTATTCTTGTCATAAAGTAGGCACTAAGATTTTTGCAGATATTCTTGTCACAAAGTAGGCAGTAAGACTTCTGCAGATATTCTTGTCACAAAGTAGGCACTAAGACTTTTGCAGCTATTCTTGTCACAAAGTAGGCAGTAAGACTTTTGCAGCTATTTTTGTCATAAAGTAGGCCCTAAGATTTTTACAGATATTCTTGTAACAAAGTAGGCAGTAAGACTTCTGCAGATATTCATGTCACAAAGTAGGCACTAAGACTTTTGCAGATATTCTTGTCACAAAGTAGGCAGTAAGATTTTTGCAGATATTCTTGTCATAGAGTAGGCACTAAGACTTTTGCAGATATTCTTGTCACAAAGTAGGCAGTAAGATTTTTACAGATATTCTTGTCACAAAGTAGGCACTAAGACTTTTGCAGATATTCTTGTCACAAAGTAGGCAGTAAGATTTTTACAGATATTCTTGTCACAAAGTAGGCACTAAGACTTCTGCAGATATTCTTGTCACAAAGTAGGCAGTAAGATTTTTACAGATATTCTTGTAACAAAGTAGGCACTAAGACTTTTGCAGCTATTCTTGTCACAAAGTAGGCACTAAGACTTCTGCAGATATTCTTGTCACAAAGTAGGCAGTAAGATTTTTACAGATATTCTTGTCACAAAGTAGGCACTAAGACTTCTGCAGCTATTCTTGTCACAAAGTAGGCAGTAAGATTTTTACAGATATTCTTGTCACAAAGTAGGCACTAAGACTTCTGCTGATATTCTTGTCACAAAGTAGGCACTAAGATTTTTACAGATATTCTTGTCACAAAGTAGGCACTAAGACTTCTGCTGATATTCTTGTCACAAAGTAGGCAGTAAGATTTTTACAGATATTCTTGTCACAAAGTAGGCACTAAGACTTCTGCAGCTATTCTTGTCACAAAGTAGGCAGTAAGATTTTTACAGATATTCTTGTCACAAAGTAGGCACTAAGCCTTCTGCAGCTATTCTTGTCACAAAGTAGGCAGTAAGATTTTTACAGATATTCTTGTCACAAAGTAGGCACTAAGACTTCTGCTGATATTCTTGTCATAAAGTAGGCACTAAGACTTTTGCAGCTATTCGTGTCACAAAGTAGGCACTAAGACTTCTGCAGCTATTCTTGTCACAAAGTAGGCAGTAAGATTTTTACAGATATTCTTGTCACAAAGTAGGCACTAAGACTTCTGCTGATATTCTTGTCACAAAGTAGGCACTAAGATTTTTACAGATATTCTTGTCATAAAGTAGACACTAAGATTTTTACAGATATTCTTGTCATAAAGTAGACACTAAGATTTTTGCAGATATTCTTATAAAGTAGGCACTAAGATTTTTAAAGATATTCTTGTTATAAAGTAGGCACTAAGATTTTTACAGATATTCTTGTCATAAAGTAGACACTAAGATTTTTACAGATATTCTTGTCATAAAGTAGGCACTAAGATTTTTACAGATAATCTTGTCATAGAGTAGGCACTAAGATTTTTACAGATATTCTTGTCATAAAGTAGGCACTAAGATTTTTACAGATATTCTTGTCATAAAGTAGGCACTAAGACTTCTGCAGCTATTCTTGTCACAAAGTAGGCACTAAGACTTCTGCAGCTATTCTTGTCACAAAGTAGGCACTAAGATTTTTACAGATATTCTTGTAACAAAGTAGGCACTAAGACTTCTGCAGCTATTCTTGTCACAAAGTAGGCACTAAGATTTTTACAGATATTCTTGTCACAAAGTAGGCACTAAGACTTCTGCAGCTATTCTTGTCACAAAGTAGGCACTAAGATTTTTACAGATATTCTTGTCACAAAGTAGGCACTAAGACTTCTGCAGCTATTCTTGTCACAAAGTAGGCACTAAGATTTTTACAGATATTCTTGTCATAAAGTAGGCACTAAGACTTCTGCAGCTATTCTTGTCATAAAGTTGGCACTAAGACTTCTGCAGATATTCTTGTCATAAAGTAGGCACTAAGATTTTTGCAGATATTCTTGTCACAAAGTAGGCACTAAGACTTCTGCAGATATTCTTGTCATAAAGTAGGCACCAAGACTTCTGCAGCTATTCTTGTCACAAAGTAGGCACTAAGATTTTTGCAGATATTCTTGTCACAAAGTAGGCACTAAGACTTTTACAGATATTCTTGTCATAAAGTAGGCACTAAGATTTTTGCAGATATTCTTGTCACAAAGTAGGCACTAAGACGTTTACAGATATTCTTGTCACAAAGTAGGCACTAAGACTTTTGCAGATATTCTTGTCACAAAGTAGGCACTAAGGTTTTTACAGATATTCTTGTCATAAAGTAGGCACTAAGATTTTTGCAGATATTCTTGTGACAAAGTAGGCAGTAAGATTTTTACAGATATTCTTGTCATAAAGTAGGCAGTAAGATTTTTACAGATGTTCTTGTCATAAAGTAGGCAGTAAGATTTTTACAGATATTCTTGTCATAAAGTAGGCAGTAAGATTTTTACAGATATTCTTGTCATAAAGTAGGCACTAAGATTTTTACAGATATTCTTGTCACAAAGTAGGCACTAAGATTTTTACAGATATTCTTGTCATAAAGTAGGCACTAAGATTTTTACAGATATTCTTGTCATAAAGTAGGCACTAAGATTTTTACAGATATTCTTGTCATAAAGTAGGCAGTAAGATTTTACAGATATTCTTGTCACAAAGTAGGCACTAAGAGTTTTACAAATATTCTTGTCACAAAGTAGGCACTAAGATTTTTACAGATATTCTTGTCACAAAGTAGACACTAAGACTTTTACAGATATTCTTGTCATAAAGTAGGCAGTAAGACTTCTGCAGATATTCTTGTCACAAAGTAGGCAGTACGACTTCTGCTGATATTCTTGTCACAAAGTAGGCAGTAAGACTTTTGCAGATATTCTTGTCACAAAGTAGGCACTAAGACTTCTGCATCTATTCTTGTCACAAAGTAGGCAGTAAGATTTTTACAGATATTCTTGTCACAAAGTAGACACTAAGACTTTTACAGATATTCTTGTCATAAAGTAGGCACTAAGACTTTTGCAGATATTCTTGTCACAAAGTAGGCACTAAGACTTCTGCTGATATTCTTGTCACAAAGTAGGCACTAAGACTTTTGCAGCTATTCTTGTAACAAAGTAGGCAGTAAGATTTTTACAAACATTCTTGTCACAAAGTAGGCACTAAGACTTTTGCAGATATTCTTGTCACAAAGTAGGCACTAAGACTTCTGCAGATATTCTTGTCACAAAGTAGGCACTAAGACTTCAGCAGCTATTCTTGTCAGAAAGTAGGCACTAAGACTTCTGCAGCTATTCTTGTCACAAAGTAGGCACTAAGACTTCTGCAGCTATTCTTGTCACAAAGTAGGCACTAATACTTCTGCAGATATTCTTGTCACAAAGTAGGCACTAAGACTTTTGCAGCTATTCTTGTAACAAAGTAGGCAGTAAGATTTTTACAAACATTCTTGTCACAAAGTAGGCACTAAGACTTTTGCAGATATTCTTGTCACAAAGTAGGCACTAAGACTTCTGCAGATATTCTTGTCACAAAGTAGGCACTAAGACTTTTGCAGCTATTCTTGTCATAAAGTAGGTACTAAGATTTTTACAGATATTCTTGTCACAAAGTAGGCACTAAGATTTTTGCAGATATTCTTGTCACAAAGTAGGCACTAAGACTTCTGCAGCTATTCTTGTCATAAAGTAGGTACTAAGATTTTTACAGATATTCTTGTCACAAAGTAGGCACTAAGACTTTTGCAGCTATTCTTGTCATAAAGTAGGTACTAAGATTTTTACAGATATTCTTGTCACAAAGTAGGCACTAAGACTTTTGCAGATATTCTTGTCATAGAGTAGGCACTAAGATTTTTGCAGCTATTCTTGTCACAAAGTAGGCAGTAAGACTTTTGCAGCTATTCTTGTCATAAAGTAGGTACTAAGATTTTTACAGATATTCTTGTCACAAAGTAGGCACTAAGACTTTTGCAGATATTCTTGTCATAGAGTAGGCACTAAGATTTTTGCAGCTATTCTTGTCACAAAGTAGGCACTAAGACTTTTGCAGCTATTCTTGTCATAAAGTAGGTACTAAGATTTTTGCAGATATTCTTGTCACAATGTAGGCACTAAGACTTCTGCAGCTATTCTTGTCATAAAGTAGGCACTAAGATTTTCAGAGATATTCTTGTCATAAAGTAGGCACTAAGATTTTCACATATATTCTTGTCATAAAGTAGGTACTAAGATTTTTACAGATATTCTTGTCACAAAGTAGGCACTAAGACTTTTGCAGATATTCTTGTCATAGAGTAGGCACTAAGATTTTTGCAGCTATTCTTGTCACAAAGTAGGCACTAAGACTTCTGCTGATATTCTTGTCACAAAGTAGGCACTAAGACTTCTGCTGATATTCTTGTCACAAAGTAGGCACTAAGACTTCTGCAGCTATTCTTGTCACAAAGTAGGCACTAAGACTTCTGCAGATATTCTTGTCACAAAGTAGGCACTAAGACTTCTGCAGATATTCTTGTCACAAAGTAGGCACTAAGACTTCTGCAGCTATTCTTGTCACAAAGTAGGCAGTAAGACTTCTGCAGCTATTCTTGTCACAAAGTAGGCACTAAGACTTCTGCAGATATTCTTGTCACAAAGTAGGCACTAAGACTTCTGCAGATATTCTTGTCACAAAGTAGGCACTAAGACTTCTGCAGCTATTCTTGTCACAAAGTAGGCACTAAGACTTCTGCAGCTATTCTTGTCACAAAGTAGGCACTAAGACTTCTGCAGCTATTCTTGTAACAAAGTAGGCACTAAGACTTCTGCAGCTATTCTTGTAACAAAGTAGGCACTAAGACTTCTGCAGCTATTCTTGTCACAAAGTAGGCACTAAGACTTCTGCAGCTATTCTTGTCACAAAGTAGGCACTAAGACTTCTGCAGCTATTCTTGTAACAAAGTAGGCACTAAGACTTCTGCAGCTATTCTTGTAACAAAGTAGGCACTAAGACTTCTGCAGCTATTCTTGTAACAAAGTAGGCACTAAGACTTCTGCAGATATTCTTGTCACAAAGTAGGCACTAAGACTTCTGCAGCTATTCTTGTCACAAAGTAGGCACTAAGACTTCTGGAAAGGGCTCGACCCGACATCAAAGATTCGCTTATGATCGTGCAGTTATTCTTGCCACGTCGCTAAACTTTTCACGTATTCCTTCAAGCCAAAAAACAACGCAAAAGCGATGCAGTCAGCCAACTTTGAAACTTAAAATTATTATTCTCCGTTGCGCTGCCTTCTTTATTCCGTGCGTGCTCACATGTCTTGGCCTCCTCTAACACAATTAATACTCTCTTTCTTCCTTCCTTCCTGTGTTTTAAACTGTTTCGTCTCTATTTTTCTTTCCTGGAAATTCATATGCTGGCAAAAATTCGCCTCGGGGGCGGGAGGGGGCGGGGGGGGGGGGATTGCCTCAGTGGCGTGGGATAATTTCATCAAAAAACCAAGAGCAAAACAAAAACAAAGACAGCTTCCCTTTTACTAAACACTTTTTATTTGAATTTTTTTACTGGAGGGAAGAACGCTGTGTCGGTGAATCTTAGGTCACGTGTTCATTTACGTGAATATTAAATTTAGTGAAGAAGAGCGTAAAATAAAACAAGGAGATGTTGTTAGCTGCTCTACTTGCGTAGATGTATCACTTTTTATCTAGTTAAAAAACGATTCGTGTATTAGCTGACATTACTTGAAGTGTATACAGCATCAGTATGTTCGCTGCACTCATTAGGTTAACCAAAGCAAGTAGATGAGTATCTGTATTCTTACTTTCTCTACTGACACGAGTTTGCCCACGTGCTGCGCGCACTAATGCATTAGCGGTGTAGAAGTTACTATAGTGTTTTATATGTGTGACCCCTGCAGCTATTTAGCCAGGTTGTTCAGCAGGTACAATGTAACAGGACCATTCCGTTCATGTTTACCAGCGACTCTCCCCGATTAGTTTCCGAGGTGGAAGTATCTATCTATTTCACTGCATATCTGGCCAATTTATCGCTTCCTTGATTAACACAGTTGGCCATTAATGTGCCGAGCTTCTGTAACGAGCAAATGATTGGCTGCCGAGCCCACTGAGATCAATATACCATACTTGATTTCACTGAAATTAAACCTTGCTTGTGCAACACAACTTGCCACAACTGCCTATGTATCTAGGACTTTCTACTTTTTACTTTCTCTACTGGTAAGCAGGGGAAGCATTGTATTCCATCCAAAAATTCGATATCGAAGTTTCAATAAATCCAAAAAAGCATTTTTAGAAATAGGTCCGTGTGTCTGTGTCTGTAACTGTGGAAAGCCTAACTCAAAAATCTGATGTGTTGCACTCACATGACTTTCTCTACTCTTGTACTAAACATTCTTACAAACTTTCATTTCTATATCTTCATGTTATATGATGGGACTTTGAACGATAGTAAAACCTTTTAAAGCTTTGAGATTCCATTCTCTTTGCATGCTTAACATGTAAAAAAACGAACAATGATGTTCCATTTCACGAAAGTTTAGTTTTCCGAAACTCACACACATAACAAGGTATATCTCCGAAATGGTTCACCCTACAAGAAAATTTATTGAGACATAAATTGTGTATTTTATCAATATCTACATTTTTTGTATACTAAGATTTGGTCTATCTCTAACGGTTTACCAGTTATGCAAAATTCATCCAGAGTAAATACGACTACAGGGGCTGTAGCCAGAAAATTCGAAATATACATTTCATTTGTCATATAAATATCTCAAACATATGGCATTTTACTCAAAATGCATTGACTCATTTTCGAGAAAATAAAAATTTTCAAAAAATTGTCCATGTAAAGGGTAGTTCAGATGGGAGCTATTTTGTTGAAAAGATTTTTGTGGCATATTTGAAGCATATTAAACTTAAATACGGACTTCGACTTTTAACTGATTTTTCGTTTTTGACTAACGCTGTTCACAGACACGTTGTGGTTGGAATACAAAATTTAATACTGGTGTGGTTTTGAACGGGTAAAGGACACATAAAGTGATTTTTGAAAGTATTACGGTCACGTGATTATATGAGTTGAACCGCAGATTCCTTTCCAGGAGCAGTTTACTTTGTCAATATGTTCATTTTCCTGTGTAAACATTCAATTAAATTTATTTGTAGGTACTAAAAGCAGCTCGCGCTTTGATGTTCAGTTGTTCACTGTATATACGTAAACAAGTCTTCTCTCCCCCCCCCCCCCCCCCCCCCGCGAAGAGCAAGTCGTGGATTTAATTTCCTTCCCACAACAAGAAGAAGAAGATGAAGAAGAACGTGATCTTGAGGAAGAAGAAGAAGACAGAGAGAGACATAAGAAGAGACAGAGAGATGGGAATAATAAGGTAAACTCATACCGTAGCATCTAATATGGGACAATTAAATGTTCAAGATAAATGTTTCAATTAACGCTATAACGGGTTTTCTCATTATCTTCAAATGCAAATCTCAACAACTGCAACTCACTCGTGTTGGAGCAACAATCAAATGTGCACTCTCACATCACTTCCTCTACTCACTCTACTTATAGCGTGTTTACTTGGGTAATCTGAGAATACAGTAGCATTCCAGCGATAGTGAAAAATATGCTCTCCAAAACTGATACAAATAACGAAGCATAACTCAGAAATGGCTCGCTCTACAAAAAAATTTATTGAGATATAAATTGTGTGTTTTAACAAGATATACATTTTTCGTATAGTAAGATTTTGTCTATCTCTTACAGTTTACCAGTTATGCAAAAGTCGTCCAGAGTAAATACGACTACAGGGGCTATAGTCAGAAAAGTCAACATATACATTTCATTTGCCATACAAATATCTCAAACATATGGCATTTTACTCAAAATCGATTCAGTCATTTTCGAGAAAATCAAAGTTTTCGAAAAATCTTCCATGTAAAGGGTAGTTTAGGGTAGAAGTATTTTCTTCAAAATCTTCGTGTCGCATTCTTGAAGGGCATTAAACATTTAGTCTCGGTGAAATCTCGACATCGAAATTTTGGATAGAATACAATACTTCCCCTTGTTACTAAACGTGGTAGAGAAATTTATAACTGTGCTATAATTTCGTTATTTTGCCACACTGGTGTCAGGAGTGGGACAGTAGTATTACCAGTAATATTAATAATAAATAGCCCCGAAAGGAAGGTATTATTTAGGGTTTCCGAATGTTCGTTTTTCAGCGTGCATTAGCACATTGATAAAGAAGTGTTTATAAGGAAGTCCCGGGGCGGGCGGGCGGGCGGGCGGGCGGGCGGGCGCCTACCTGGCAGCAGCTAATGCCAAAATAAGAGACTTTAGATGTAATTAATGCAGCCTAGCTGTAAAGCCAGCTGTAAACAAACGAAAGCTGTACGCCGTAATTTCGCTGCTTCACTTCGCAATAAAACTGCCTTCTTGTGGTGGAGTAATCAGAACAAACGGCCAAGAGGGATTTCCCAACAAAGGCCATCGTCATCATCATCACCAGGGGGAAAGACAAAAGGCATTGGGTGCCTGCGTGAGTCGAGATTTGTGGTTTTGCAGGAAGGGCTAATTTAACCCCTTCTAAGTGGGCACTTGTGCCCGGCTTTTGTTGGTATGCAAATTGCGTCCATACAGTAGGTATACTGGCCCGCCCGCCCTCCCACCCTCTGTTATAATAACTGATACCAACTTGATAAGCTGTGTTAGCCTTTACGCCACCATCAACCCTTACTAGGCTTCGCTTATTCTGAACCTTGGTACCTATAAGTAAATAAGGAAGCAATCACTGGCGGAGATTTCAGGCGTCCCTTTTTACTTTCTCTACTTTCTCTAAATAGGGGAAGCATTGTATTGCAGACAAAAATTCGATGTCGACATTTCACCGGAAATGTTTGTTTTCAGACCCCCTGTCTGTGTGTGTGTGTGTGTGTGTGTTTGTGTGTGTGTGTGTGTGTGTGTGTGTGTGTGTGTGTGTGTGTGTGTGTGTGTGTGTGTGTGTGTGTGTGTGGACAACGTAACTCAAAAATGAAAAGTCGGTTACAAACCAAATTTGCTATTTAAGTTTAATGACTTTCAAGGATGCGGCACAAAGATTTTGAAGAAAATAGCCCCACCCTAAACTACCCTTTACATGGAAAATTTTTCGAAAATTTTGATTCTCTTGAAAATGTCTCTAACGATTTTGATTAAAATGTCATATGTTTGAGATATTTTTGTGACAAATGAAACGTATATCTTGAATTTTCTGGCTATAGACCCTGTAGTCGTATTTACTCTGGACGACTTTTCCATAACTGGTAAACCGTAAGAGATAGACCAAATCTTACTATACAAAAAATGTAGATCGCACTAAAACACACAACTTTGTCTGAATAAATTTTCTTGTAGGGTGAACCATTTCGGAGATATTTCTTGTTATTTGTGTCAGTTTCGGAAAACTTAAAAATCTCGTGAAATGGAACATCATTGTTCATTTTTTATATGTTAAGTATGCAAAGAGAACGGAATCTCAAGGTTTTAAAAGATTTGACTATCGCTCAAAGTCTACTGTATTCCAATATTGCCCTTGTACCTACAAGGAAATAAGCAATAAGATAATTTGTACAAATGTTTATCCCAACTAACATGAAGAAGATATAGGAATAAGAGTTTGTAAGAATGGTTAGTACAAGAGTAGAGAAAGTGAGGTTGTACACCCCTGGTACATATCAACGCAGGGAACTACTAACTCTCCACGTCACGTGACGTGATTACGTAACCAATCTGGGATTAAACGTTTGTTCCATTTACCGCTTGGAGAACGAACCAAGTGTAAGTGAGTGGCAAGGCAAAGAGTGGAATTTCAAATACTGACCATTCACTCGCTCGCTCGCTCCCATTCCAAAGATTAAGGTTCTCTTATCTACTCTCCATGACTGATAAACTCCCATTAACAAGATAGCATACATTTCAGGCACGTTCGCGAAATATTGTCCATTTTTACTTTCTCTACTGGTAAGCAGGGGAAGTATTGTATTCCACCCAAAAATACGATGTCGAGATTTCACCGGAAATATATGTTTTTAGGCCCCTGAATACAAAAAAAAAGCATTTTTAGAAAAAGGTCCGTGCGTTTCAGTCTGTGAACAGCATAACTTAAAAACGAAAAGTCGGTTAGAAACCAAATTTGGTATTTAAGTTTAATGTCTTTCAAGGATGCGACACGAAGATTCTGAATAAAATAGCACCACCCAAAACTACCCTTTACATGGAAAATTTTTCGAAAATTTTGATTTCCTTGAAAATGACTCTAACGATTTTGATTAAAATGTCATATGTTTGAGATATTTTTATGACAAATGAAACGTATATCTTGAATTTTCTGGCTATAGCCCATGTAGTCGTATTTACTCTGGACGACTTTTGAATAACTGGTAAACCGTTAGAGATAGACCAAATCTTACTGTACAAAAAATGCAGATCTCACTAAAACACACAATTTTGTCTCAATACATTTTTCTTGTAGAGTGAACCATTTCGGAGATATTCTTTGTCATTGGTGTTAGTTACGCAAAACTTAAAACTTTCGTGAAATGGAGCATCGTTGTTCATTTTTTTACGTGTTAAGCGTGCAAAGAGAACAGAATCTCAAAGCTTTAAAACATTTGACTATCGCACAAAGCCTACTGTATTCTAATATTGCCCTTGTACCTACAAGGAAATAAGCAATAAGATAATTTGTACAAATGTTTATCTCAATTAACATGAAGAAGATATAGGAATAAGAGTTTGTAAGAATGGTTAGTACAAGAGTGAGTAGAGAAAGTCATGTGAGTGTAACACATCAGATTTTGTTTTATTCAGGCGGCCCCAAAACGTATATTTCCGGTGAAATGCTGATATCGTATTTTTGGATGGAATACAATACTTCCCCTATTTACTGTATAGGTAGAGGAAGTACACATTTTCGTGTGGCGAGGTTGGTATACGCCCAAGGTTTCGTGACACTGACACACGGAAATGGTAGATAAACTAGGAAGCGAAGCAGCAAGAAAAGGGTGCGCGGTTCACTATTTAAAACAAAGTACTGTGAGGAAGGGACAAATGAAGTAAATCCGGTACGCGAGGGCGGCAGGGGGGGGGGTGCTGCTTGTTACGTGCCGCCCCCGGGGTGTCCCACAGAAGAAGCCATTAATTATGTACTCTAGCTTTGATGAACAACTTTCATATGTTTATTTAAATGCGACAAAACAACATCGTCTGTTGAGTTGGTAAGTTGGCAGCCTTGGGGGTAGTTGGGCTGAAGACACAAGTAGTGGCTGGCACACCGAGTAAAGTGGCGTGAAACAACACTTAGGTTCTTTTACCTGCCGTAAATCTACGATATTGGACCATCAGCTTTACTTCCCTTACATAGGAAGCCATGGTAAGCATTTTTACGGTCGAAAATATACATGGGCGTCCGCTGTGTTTGAACCTGCGACCTCGGCTGCGCTCTGTGACTTCCACAGGTGCCGTGCAGATGGCATTAGGCTACCGTCGAGTCCACGTTCTTTCATTCTCTAGACATAGATGGCAGTACATTCGCTATTTCCATCTATTTTTCATTTTTACCATTCCTTTAGGCTTAAGCTGTAACTTTGGGTAGCAGTGTTAAATATCCAAACCGAAATTTACCTAAGCAGAGACGTAACGACTAAAAAAACTAATTACTTGATCCCACTATTAGATTTGGACAGGTTAAAAATGTTACTACCGGACCTCGACCATCAAAATATTCAATGTATTCAATGTATATCAAAATATTTAAATGTCTTACACCATGAAACTTGCCACTGTGATTCCAGTGTCGGCTAAGTGTCGATGCAGATTAAAATTCTGATTACCCCCAGTGACATTTCTTTAGGGAAGTTATTCAGCGCTGCGCTCTCAGCTCGGCCTGTACTTCACCTCAGGGAACAAACCTGAGCTCTTCGCGCGCTGCCTCCAAGACAGATTCACGGAAAACCCAGCAACAAACCCGACCTTAGTATGGGTGGCACAAGAAACGCCCTGGTGCAACTAACAAAGATTTTTAACACTTATTTGCAGCACAGCTACTTCCCCTCCACTTGGAAGCGAGCCAAGGTTATTATGCTCCCAAAGCAAGGGAAAAGCACCAGACAGCCCCAAAATTTCCGACCCATCAGTCTCTTGTTTACTACTGGTAAATTGCTCGAAAAATTTATACTTTGTCCTCTTCTAAAACAAATTTCGGAACTACATGAACTTTAAAATTCCAAATTTGGCTTTAGAAAAGGACACTACATTGAATTATAGTTTCTCAGACTGGCTGATAACGCCACTGAGTAATTTAACGACGGGGCTTCAACGATGGCGTTATTTCTAGAAGTATAGATTGTTTTCGACCGCTGCTAGCACCGTCACCTTAACTATGAACTGTACCGCAATATTACCGGCCTTCAGAGTTATCTATTCTTGCTGCACAACTTTCTAGAAAATCGGCACTTCTACTTCCAAGTGGACCACTTCTCCTCCCGGGACAGAGTAATGCGGGTTGGCCTTCCACAAGGGGCAATCTTGTCGCCCTTTCTGTAGATATTGTTTACCAATGATTTCCCAGTGGACGTCAGATCCAGGGTCGCCATGTATTTTGACAACATTGCAATAAACAATGCAATGCAAATATATGTAAATCACTTCCTCTCATGGCTCCATGATTGTAAAATCAAAACTACCCCTAACAAATGACAGCTCATTAAAAGGTCGGTGGTCAAATATTGTACTCTCGTCAACATGTTAAACACCTGACGTCACCATGGATCGCACGATATGTTGGTCCACCCACGTAAAAGATACCGACAACAGAGGCAGAGAACGGCTAAATTATGAGCCCCCATTTTCCGCAGCAAATAGTTGCAACTCAAATCAAAACTAACATTGTGCAGGTCATTTATTCTGTGATCCTGTAAGCATATGTGTCCTGGGCCAATGCCTCCAAAACCTTAAACAAATCCAAACCCTACAAAAGATACTCTCTGCTCCCCAGCGAACTACCAGCAAAACCATGCACCAAGATCCCATCCATCGCAGAGGCAATATCAAAAACAGCCTCCGCAGCGTTGGTGTGCATTAGGAATCACCAAAATTACGTGATCGGTAAAGGCGAGCCGAGGCATAGGAAACATGCACGAATCAAAATGTTATAGACATGCACGGCTCCCCGACCAATGCGCGCCCATGTAACCCCGGCCCTAGACCACACAATCACTACTCCACAGGGAGCCTCAGGAGCTGCCACCTGGCCGCGCAGGATATCTGTAAATAGTGCAGCGATAGTGTATATAGTGAGGAGATATCAGTGAAGTGCGTGCAGGTGTGTGTGTGTGTGTCTAAGTTTAAAATATTTATAAACTATTTTTCACATTCTATGCATGTTAATGTCACTGGTATCCGACATTCTAACCATGTACTTGTTATTCGATTGTACATACGAGAATCGACGCTTGCGCCTTCAACTTTTATTATTATGTTTGCCTTTATATACGTTATAACTTTGAAAAACCAAAAGACATTGAATTTATTAGAATGTTATTTACAATATTAACACTAATTATTAAATAGCAGCTAAGCATAGATCACTACATTGGTATCTCTTGATTGGTGGTTAGCAGTTCGTTATGAACAGGTGCACATTTGATTGGTGGATTAGCAGTGTCATTGCGAGGAGATCCATTACAGTGGCGTATAAGCGACTGGTCGAGTGTAAAGGGTATACTATATAGGTATTTGCACGAGTGTTGGCCCAGGAACGTGTTCGGCTGAAGTGTCCGCCCCGTCACCTTGGGGCGGCGATGTTGATGAAGCCAATCGTATCGCCCAGGGAGTAGATGTTCACAATTAGGAAACTTGTGTGTCACGTGACACAAACTTAGACCTGCTCCCTGCGGAACCCTCCGTCCAGTCCTATTGGGAGTGTTCGCCATCAAACATGGAGGAGCTTAAACTAACTAGGTCACGAAATGATGTCAAAAATATGCGTTGCACTCACATGACTTTCTCTACTCTTGTACTAACCATTCTTACAAACTCTTATTTCTATATCTTCTTCGTGTTAGTTGAGATAAACATTTGCTAATTTCCTTGTAGATTAGAGTACTCTAGGCTTTGAGCGAGAGTCAAATATTTTAAAGCTTTGAGATTCCGTTCTCTTTGCACGCTTAACATATAAAAAAATTAACAACGATGATCCATTTCAAGAAAGTTCTAAGTTTTCCGAAACTCACACACATAACAAGGAATATCTCCGAAATGGTTCACCCTACAAGAAAATTTATCCAGACATAAATTATGTATTTTAGCAAGATCTACATTTTTTGTATAGTAAGATTTGGTCTATCTCTTACGGTTTACCAGTTATGCAAAAGTCATCCAGAGTAAATACGACTACAGGGGCTGTTGTTGTTGTTGTAGTGTTTAACGCCCGCTTTTACTACTACGGCACCGCAGGCGGTGACACTGATGATACATGAAGATGGAGCACCGGTGGAATGAGATGGCGGGGGAAACCGGAGTACCCGGAGAAAACCCGCCCTGACGCCGCTTCGTCCACCACGAATACCACATGCGGGTCCCTGGGATCGAACCCGGGCCGCCTAGGTGGTAGGCGAGCGCGCTAACCGCTCGGCCACGGCGCCGCCGACTACAGGGGCTATAGCCAGAAAATTCAAAATATACATTTCATTTGTCATAAAAATATCTCAAACATATAACTTTTTAGTCAAAATCGTTAGAGCCATTTTCAAGAAAATCAAAATTTTCGAAAAATTTTCCATGTAAAGAGTAGTTTAGGTTGGGGCTATTTTCTTCAAAATCTTCGTGTCGCATTCTTGAAAGACATTAAACTTAAATAGCAATTTTAGTTTTTAAACTACTTCTCGTTTTTGAGTTATGTTGTTCACAGACTGACAGACACACACATGGACCTTTTTCTAAAACTTTTTTTTTATTTTTTTTTTTTATTTAGGGGTCTCAAAACATTTCTGATAAAATCTCGATATCGAATTTTTGTATGGAATACAATACTTCCCCTACTTACCAGTAGAGAAAGTGAAAAGTTAATCAGCTGTGTGGAAATTTTAAATTCACGTAATATTAATATGACAATAACTAGTTTGAAAGAAAACACGTAACGGTGACAAAAGAGGACAGGCGGCTGTTTGTACATGCCGTTTGTGGTTTATTATCTTCACGAGTCGCTTATTTTCCTAATTACGTGTTGTGTCACGATATTGCAACTCTTGTGGTGCTAGACGATCCAATGAAACATTCATGAGGGTGCGCATGCGCATCACGTGCCAATTACTGGCTCCCACCTCCTTAAGCAATTCTTCTAAGTCTGTTTTCCTTATTTCGTTTTCTAGGCTGTTTCTTGTTTACCCTTGCTTTCCTTTTTGGTTTATGTTCGTATTATTGCGTGCCACACTAACTTCACTACCGAATTTCCATTGTAAATACACGTTTTGAGCTCCCATCGAACGTCATTTTCAGAAAAACATCCTTATTTATGAAACACTTAACTCGAAAACGAAAACCCGAGTTATTTAAGGATGCGACACGAATAATTTAAACACAATACATCAATTTTGATTGTGACACCGGGCGCGACACACAACAAAGGAGGTAATGGCTAAGTTACGTCACACCACTTGCCAGGCTGGCGAGCAAATAAAGGCGCATAAGGTCTAGCTTCCATGTAAAGGATAGTTCAGGGTGGAGCAATTTTTTTAAAAATCTTTGTGTCCCATCCGTGAAAGACATTAAGTTTTAACACCAACTTTGGTTTCTAACCGACTTTGTGTTTTTGATTTATCTCTCCAACATGTTTATAGTATTTTTATGCCCAACACGACAGCTCGAGGAGTATTAAAAGTAAAGAATTAGCGAGTCAGACCGAAGTGCATGTGAAGATTTAGAATGGGCGGGGGGGGGGGGGGTGGAGGCCACAAAATGGCGCCGGAGTGCCTGAGGAACGGCTTCCTGTGCCGACGTCATCAGGGGCTCCGGGCAATAAAGGAAGAGAGACCACGCATAAACAACTGCGAATCGCATCGCGTTTATGTTTTTCTGAAAACCAAGGCGTAACTTCAAAGTATAGCAAGATATACACGTTTTAGTGTCGGACTTAGTAAAAATATCAGAATGTGCGTGTAAAGTGAGTTGAAAAGCCATATACGTCACATTTGTACCCTTTACATGGAGAACTTTTCGAGAATTTTAGTTTTCTTGAAAATGGCTCCAACGATTTTGATTAAAATGACATATGTTTGAGATATTTGTATGACAAGTGAAATATATATCTTGAATTTTCTGGCTATAGCCCCTGTAGACGTATTTACTCTGGATGACTTTTGAATAACTCGTAAACCCTAAGAGATAGACAAAATCTTACTGTACAAAAAATGTAGATCTTGATTAAATAAACAATTTATGTCTGAATAAACTTTTTTGTAGAGTGAACCATTTCGGAGATATTCTTCGTTATTTGTATGAGTTTTGGAAACTTATTTCTGTCAAACGGAACACTTTATTCATTTTTTATATGTTAACTATGCAATACCACGAAAGATTGCAGACTGTGTTGACGTCAATAAAAGAGAAACATGTTTTTTTATGCAAAAGTTTAGAAGAAAATAAAGTGTCATTTTTGCTATATGGTGTCAGGAGTGGGATTCTTCGAGTCGTCATTTTTTACAATTTTTACGATACTTTTTATATAATTTTACATTTTGTGGTCAGATATAGTATTTAAATCCATATTTTATTTATGAAACAGTGCAGGTGAATATAAATCGACGGTGTGACGGTCGTAGCTGTGAGTATTTCTTGAAGAATGAGTGGAGAATGTGATGTGAACGTAAGTCACCCTTGTACGATAAGAGGCAGCTCGTAAGTTACGCAGGCTGGTGGTGGAATACAAAAGCAGGCCACCTGTTTTTGTGCAGTACGTAGTCAAAGGGGATATATTCAGGACGCGATAAGGCGGCGCTCGATAAAGAAACGGAACTGTCGACATCAACAGGTTAATGTGTTCATGACCAGCCTGTTAATGGCTCAGGTGTAGTGAGAATCACACAACTCCAGTGAAGCCCACGTCGAAACTAAACCAGAAATTATAAAATGAAGCTGTTTTAAATATAATAGATGCAGTTGTCACCATAAACGCAGTATATTTCAGCTCGTCCTCTCCTTGGCATTGTAACGAACACAGTAAAACGACACGGAATTGTTTCTTCTATTCTAGAGTATTTTGAAATGTTACGTGTCTCCATGAATAGCTTGAAAAAGTGTGGTATATTAAATTATTGCAACGTTTTAAATCTAATGTCATTATAGAGTGAAATGTTGGAGTGATATTCTCTTTGGAATTAGATACACAATACGTCGCTGACCCGTGTAGACGGGTATAAGCTGGCAAGTCGACCTTTGAGACCACGTGGCATAGCTTATCGATAACCCATCCTGGCTTCCCCCCACGGCTAGGCGCCTGTGACTCGGAAAACATCTGAATCAAGCTGTACACCAAGATATAGTCTGGGGTGGTGGCATTGTTGGTAGTTGCTGAATTTAAATACCAACTTTAGGTTTTTGAGCACTGAGAGTTTTCTTGTGTTGGGGAGAAGCTGTAGAAGGGAATAAGAGTCCGTGAGGAAGGGAGTTGTGTTATGTGGTGAGGATTTACTGTATGTGTGCACACACACACATACACATACATAGTTATGATTTATGTTTATTTGTGTGCCATTAGTCACCTGGTGCTACTCCAGGCCGGTAAACCTGCGCCAGGTAATAGCAATAGTAATGAAAACTAACAGTGTTCAGAGCGCGTCCACAAATGTATCACTCCGCCCAGCCAGCCAACTAGTAAATTATATGATTCTAACCCCAATACTCTTCCTTCCGCTACTTAAAATAGTGCGTTAGTCTTGCAAAAGTTCTTGCACTAACCATTCTTACAAAATCTTATTCTTCATGTTACTTGAGATAAACATTTGTACAAATCAAGGAATATCTCCAAAATGGTTCACTCTACCAAAAAATGTATTCATACATAAATTGTTTATTTTAGCAAGATCTACATTTTTTGTATAGTAAGATTTGGTCTATCTCTTACGGTTTACGAGTTATTCAAAAGTCATCCAGAGTAAATACGACTACAGGGGCTATAGCCAGAAAAATCAAAATATACATTTCATTTGTTATAAAAATATCTCAAACATATGTCATTTTAATCAAAATCGATAACGACATTTTCAAGAAAGTCAAAATTTTTTTAAATTTTTCCATGTAAAGGGTAGTTTAGGGTGGGGCTATTTTCTTCAAAATCTTCGAGTCGAATCCTTGAAAAACACTAAACTTAAATACCAACTTTGGTTTTTAACTTACTTTTCGTTTTTGAGTTATGCTGTCCATACACACACATGGACCTTTTTCTAATTTTTTTTTATTCGGGGAGCTCAAAACATATATTTCCGGTGAAATTTCGACATAGAATTTTTGGGTGGAATACAATACATCATCTACTTACTAGTAGGAAAACTAAAAACACCATTCTTGATTAGAAAATAGTTACTTTTCCAAAAGATAACTATATTTTTCATTAAAATATATGTTTAAGATAATTTCAAAACAAATTAAATGTATATCTTAAATTTACCAAATGAGATGTCTCAGGGCGGTTACGTCACGGCAGTTGCAGGTTCGCCTTTAGGGTACCTTCATCTCGTCCTTCCTTCCAGGGTCTGACACAAGATAAACCATCAGCTGACGTATTGGAATATGCACCGTGACTTACAGACAGATTGACATATATTAAAGTATTCTGGGATTTACTCCGGAATCCTCATTCTGACAGAATTTTTGTTCTCTCAGTCTATTCTCTTTTTAAGTGTCGAACACAGGACTTTTCTCATCTCCACTGATCCTCGCTAATTCTCGGACATTGTACGCCTGTTGTATCATTCGTTTGTCGCCGTAACCAGCTTTAAAACTGATGCTCTGATGTCTGTAGATATACGGGCATGTGAAAAAACATACTTGGGGACAAAATTCCGAGACAACAGCTGAACTGATAGCGATAACAAATAAAATACGTCTTATATCGCTCGTAGAACAGCACTCGCTGTAGTTTACAACACTAAAAATAGACTTTTCTAATCATGCTCCCCAGGAGCTTGGAAAAGGTTCGCGGGAGACGGGGGAATAAATATCCAGAAATATCTTATTACAGCTATACAGGACTTTTTTGATTGACGTCGACGAAAGCGTGATTCTTCCTATCTCTACAACGAACCAGTCGGCGTACGCTCAAGGAAATAGTCATTCACGAGACAAATACATTACAAAATATTTGTATTTAAAGGTTAATAAGTGGATTTATGAAATTCTTGATGTGCGTCCGAATATTCTTTAAGAATATTTAATATTCTTCTTTAAGAAAAATGTCGCTTCTTGTTCTCGCATAAACATCAGAGCACGGACTTCCAAAGTCTTTAAGCTTCACATTGTGTTTTGAGAGCTGAGAATGAAAAACGCCATAAATCTTGATATCGAACTTATATATTTCTAAAACTAATAATTAATCTAGCTAATTCGGCTTCAAAAATCCTGCATCGAAGACGTGTTGCTGAATATTGCTTCAAATGGCGCCCAACGTGGGGCCGCATACACTTTAACTTAGATAAAAGTATATAGAACCAAAATTATAAGTTAACTTTCATGCAACCGAGCCTAAAATTCAAATAGTGTTCAGGGCGGCCTCAAAGCAACTATTTTTGGAATAATAATTGTAAATGTATCACGTTGGCACACATGCAAGATCAGCGTTTGTTGTCTTCTGAATTGCCAGAACATTGCAGCCATTATACTTGTTAACCCATGCAAACATCATGTTCAACTTGTGCGGAAACACGGGCATATTTTAAACTTTGTATATTGGCAGCACTTCTTGAGAAGGAAAACAAAAAAGAGCGCTCGAATATTAGAGCAGTGCCAGGAAACGTTATCATTATTCTTTTGTTCCAGCAGCAGCAGCAGCGCTCTGTTTACTACTACGCCAAGAGGAGAGACGTTTCCGTTAACCTAACTTTTAGAGAGGGTTTTTATCTCCGGAAAATGCAGCTGGAAAGCGACACTAGTGAGATTAGCAGTTCAAAAGGACGAACGTACTGCATACTGTCGCTTCCAGCTTCCAAATGCTTTATTTACCACGCCTCTTCATGTAAATGCTTCGCTCATTTGTCTTTCCAACCTTTCAGGGCGCTCTCTCTCTCTCAAATGCAAGTTTTATACTTTAACTATGAAACAACCCAGCAACTATTGAACAGCCGTTCGTTTACCTCTTTATCTACAAGATCACACACTGGTTAGTTTTTCAATAATGTGGCAATTTCACGAATCCCACTTCTGACACCAGTGTCACAAAGCGACAAAATCCAGTCCGGTTACTTTTCTATC
Source organism: Tenodera sinensis (assembly GCA_030765045.1). Classification (NCBI taxonomy): domain Eukaryota; kingdom Metazoa; phylum Arthropoda; class Insecta; order Mantodea; family Mantidae; genus Tenodera; species Tenodera sinensis. The sequence continues at coordinate 119,430,040 of CM060971.1, forward strand.
ATTTTATTCTCGTCTAAAATTTTACCACAATCTTTCGTGCTGTTACAACGCACAAATTTTATTTCTCGTAACCTTGCACAGTCCTTTCACTGTCTTTTTTCACTTTTTTCTATGGAGATAACTGTTTTCAAGGTATTTCTTGTTATTGGTTTGAATTTCACAAGATTTTTCTGGCGCTGTTTACAACGAAATTTTTACTCCGTGATTCTAACAGTTAAAATTTCAAGACAAAACTATTTCCTTCCAGGACACACCCATGAAGTGCCCGAGTCTATAACAAATTTGGACAGCACTGGTTTAGAAGTTTCTCGTAACAAAACTTGCCGCATATGAGAGATTTTCTGTAATTAATGAGATTAAGTTGCAAGTACTGATGCAAACAGGTTTCTTGTGAGGTTATGTTACAAGTATTTAACACAAGGGTGAGTTTAATAATCAACCAACTTGGGGTAAGTTAAATCTTAAAGAAAAGTTCCGCTCCCTGTTACTCTGTGGCAATTAAATCTTTAACAACGTTTAATATTTCATTAACTGTAGTAACGAAGCGTTTGTTACCTTGCGATGAGCCGATTAACGCACCACACGTCGCAAAGTGCCAGGATTAACGCTTCGTTAAATATAAACACACGTGGTGTAAACAAGGGCATTTCCAGGAGGCAAGGAATAATTGAGTGTTTGTGCACCGTCCCAAATATGCTCTTATACCACGTAGGGGAACTCTATGTCAATATTTCAACGGAAATATATATGTTTTGAGGCCCCTGAATCGAAAAAAGGAAAAAAAAAGAATACAAAAAAGTCCGTCTTTCTTTCTAAGCCACAAAGCGAAAATACATTTAAAAACCAAAGTTGGTATTTAAGTTTAATGTCTTTCAAGGATCCGACACGAAGATTTTGAAGAAAATAGCTCCACCCTAAAATACTTTTTACATGGAAATTTTTTCGAAAATTTTGATTTTCTTGAAAATGGCTCAAACGATTTTGATTAAAATGCCATATGTTGGAGATATTTGTATGACAAATGAAATGTATATTTTCAATTTTCTGGCTATAGCCCCTGTAGTCGTATATACTCTAGACGACTTTTGCATAACTGGTAAACCGTTAGAGATAGACCAAATCGTACTACACAAAAAATGTAGATCTTGCTAAAATACACAATTTATGCCTCAATAAATTTTCTTGTAGGGTGAACCATTTCGGAGATATTCCTTGTTATGTGTGTGAGTTTCGGAAAATTTAAAACTTTCGTGAAATGGAACAATGTTAAGTGTGCAAAGAGACCGGAGTCTTACAGCTTTAAAATATTTGACTATCGCACAAAGCCCATTGTATCCTAATATTCCCCTTGTACCTATATAATATTTTAGTGTGTCGTCTTATAAAGAAAATGAAGTAGCGGTTACTTTCCAATCTTCCCAAGCAATTGAAGATGTTCGCACTGCAGATTGGGAATATCTGGGTTACCATGACAACTGTTCGTGTCAAATGATTGATGTTTCTCTATAATCGATACATCTCGATCAAAGTCGGATTCCGGATGAGTAACGATTGAAGACGAGAAAAGTCCGGAAAGAACCGATGATGCCTTTTCTGCAAATATGGGATAAAAAAGTGCATTTCTGTTGAAAATGCGAATATGTCACGTTACAGTGAAATATAGCCAAAAGGATGGGAAATACATCGAGCTGCAATAAATGTCAGCTTTTGTGGCGTTAAAATAAATAGGTTTATGGATATTAAGTTAGTAAAACTGTTATTACGTGTATTTATAACTTAAAATTGACTAAAAAATGCAAGAGTAAGACTCGCATATGGAGGTCGATGGGTTTTCCCAGACTGACTATTGCACAGTTGCAAGAGTCGGCGATGTAAGGCAGGGAAAAAGGGACACCTTCACATGTCCCGGTTGGGGGCGATCTACCGGTGGTTAGAGGTGCCATACAGCAGTAGACCTGAGCCATAGGTCCGGTCATCTTCCCCTCACCGCACCCTGGGGGTAGTATACTACCCTTAGTCGGGGGTTCAAACCCAGCGGAGCACCTAAAATCCTTAGCATGGCTTCCTTCGGTCGTTGGCCACGACCTCAAGCTTGATAAAGAACAAAATTAAGCACTGCAACACATCAGATATTTTAAATATAATTTTAAAATTCTATTTTCATATACTTTGTTTAGGCATTGTGTTGAAAATCTGGTAGGTCGCATATTTATACTTGAGGAGACTGTACCAAGTGGGCACCAACTGTGCACATCTTGGTCTAGCCTCCCCCTCACCCCCCCCCCCCCGAGGGAAACAATATCCTCTAATTGGGGTCCGAGGGGACTGCCCTTTCAGATTGTTTGAAAGCCTTGTAGTTCGTCTCTAATGCCCCCCTGGTCTAATGTCCGCTTTCACGGCAGCGTCCTTGCGATGCGCTTCAGACCGTCTTTTGTCTCTGAGAGTGCGAAACAATGGGGTGCCAGATAAGACACCCAACTCTTTTGCTTATATAAACATTTAGACGTAAGTGCATTAAAACCATTTATCTAAGTCGCGAATTAAAAAAAACGCAATTATATTAGAGGAAATGTTTTATTAAACACAAAAATTCAATGTGGAAATTTCACTGGAAATATGTTTTGAGGCCCCCTGAATGCAGAACAAGTATTTTTAGGAAAAGGTCCGTGTGTGTGTGTCTGTGGACAGCAAAACTCAAAAACTAAAAGTAGCTCAAAAACCAAAGTTGGTATTTAAGTTTAACATCCTTTAGGGATGCGGCATGAAGATTTTGAAGAAAATGTCTCCACCCTAAACTACCCTTTACATGGAAACTTTTTCGAAAATTTTGATTTTCTTGAAAATGGCTGCAACGATTTTGATTAAAATGTCATATGTTTGAGATATTTTTATGACAAATAAAATGTATATTTTGAATTTTCTGGCTATAGCCCCTGTAGTCGTATTTACTCTGGACAACTTTTGCTTAACTGGTAAACCGTAAGAGATAGACAAAATCTTAGTGTACAAAAAATGTATATCTTGCTAAAATACACAATTTATGTCTGAATAAATTTTCTTGTAGGGTGAACCATTTCGGAGATATTCCTCGTTAAGTGTGTGAGTTTCGGAAAACATACTTTTGTCAAATGGAACATCGTTGTTCATTTCTTTATATGTTAACTGTGCAAAGAAAACGGAATTTGAAAGCTTTAAAACATTTGACTAGCGCACAAAGCCTTCTCTATTCTAATATTCCCCTTGTACCTACAAGGAAATAAGCAATAAGATAATTTGTACAAATGTTTATCTCAACTAACACGAAGACATAGGAATGACAAGAGTGTCACGTGACGTTAGCTGAGCGCCGTGGATGGTCTCACCACAGACACACGACAACGACAAAAGTGGTGTCACTGTGACGACAATAAAAATAACTGCGACATTATTAATACGACCCGTTAAAATTAAACACTATAAATCACCTGTTCCAATCGCGAGCCGCGAAATTACACGTCGCCACGTGATTGATATCATCACTTCATCAATCGCTCGCAGTTATTGGCTTCTGTTCTGTTTTGTCACCTTCTAATGTAATATTATTCACTCACATACACACGTTCATACCGGACATTCTTAAAATTAAGTCTATTTCTGGGTCCACCAGACTTATATTTATTTATTTACGTTTTGAGCTCACTGAATAAAAAAAATTGCATTTTTACATTCTTTACTGAATTACGAACCAGTAGTGCACAAAATCTTGCAGTAAACTACTCAGTGGTTTCTTGGAAGGAAAGCAGAGCCATCTGTTATCGTAACATGAACCATTTACAGACCTGCTTATTAAGGCTACGCTAGCTTATTGGACTTCCGCTGGAAGCATTCGTCAAGAACTGACGCGTAACCTATTGTTGATGTATAACTCCCTGACAGACGTCTCACCCCACACACTGGCTTGGGGGTATATGTCCTATATAAGGGGGAAGTAATTAGGGAGAGAAGAATGGGTAGAAAAGGTCATGTGAGTACAGCACAGTGTATTTTATAAATGTGTGGTGATTGTGTTTTTGCAGAGAGGCGAACTGGTGTGCCAAATGAAAATGAGCCATGACGTCACAAGATGTTCTGATTTATCGTCTTTAATTTCACGCGTCGTATAGTTCGGCAGGGAGGGTCTACCCCCCAGCACCCCCAGCACCACTTCTACTTCAACATGCGGTCTTATGTCACCAAATTATGTTTGTAAACGTTGTTTCCCTTTCTGCTTCATCCCCCATCGAATTTACTGGGCGTATCTTTACGTTTAGAAAAATGTGATGTGTTACACTCACATGACTTTCTCTACTCTTGTACTAACCATTCTTACAAACTCTTATTCCTATATCTTCTTCATGTTAGTTGAGATAAACATTTGTACAAATTATCTTATTGCTTATTTCCTGGTAGGTACAAGGGGAATATGGGAATACAGTAGGCTTTGAGCGATAGTCAAATGTTTTAAAGCTTTGAGATTGCGTTCTCTTTGCACGCTTAACATATAAAACATGGATAACGATGTTCCATTTTACGAAAGTTTTAAGTTCTCCAACGTCTCAGTGAAAAGATTGAAGCCTTATCATTTCAGAACGCAACACACGCATACCCAGGGAGATAAATCTCATAGCTTTATCGGCGGCAAAAGACTGAATCAACGCTCACATCAACGTAAAATAACTAAATAATTGCTTTTTCTGGACTGACACTCACAAAACTAGAAGCCAATACTTATGTTTCTAGATTCCTAGAGAATATCTAGCTCTAGACGAAGAAAAAGACTCGGTCCGACTTGATCCAATAAACAACCTTTGTTATCTGCTAAAGCCATATAAACCAGTTGACGTCACTAGATAATAGAAAAACGTTATTCTTGGAATTTTTTGTTGCTTTTGTGTTCCGAGCGAGTTTATTATAAATATCATATATCTTGTTACATTCCCTTGGCCACAAACTCTTCTTAGAAAATGTATCTACGAGAATTTCCGTACTGTATATGGGGAAGTATTGTATTTGACGTCCAGATTTCACCAGAAATGTCAAGGATACGACACGAAGGTTTCCAAGAAAATCCCCCGCCCCAAACAACCCTTTATATGAACACTTCATTGATTCTGAAATTCTGGAATTTTGGAAATTTATGCCAAATACATTATTTTGTGGGCCGATTCGGGTTCGATTCCAGGCGTCCACACGTGGCGCGTTTTCTCCGGGTTGTCCGATTCCTCCCGCCATCATTGTTGCCTCATCCACGATATTCCATTTGACAAAGGTTTGTTTTTCCAAAATGACACAAAAAGCAAGGAATACCTCCGAAATGGTTCACCCTACAAGAAAACTTATTGAGACATAAATTGTATGTTTTAGCAAGATCTACATTTTTGTACAGTAAGTTTTTGTCTATCTCTTACGGTTTAGCAGTTATGCAAAAGTCAATCAGAGTAAAAAGGATTACAGGGGCTATAGTCAGAAAATTCAAGAAATAAATTTCATTTGTCATCAAAATATCTCAAATATATGACATTTTAATCAAAATCGTTAGAGCCGTTTTCAAGAAAATCAGAACTTTTGAAATATTTTCCATGTAAAGGGTAGTTTAGGGTGGGGCCATTTTCTTCAAAATCTTCGTGTCGCATCCTTGAAAGACATTAAACTTAAATACCAACTTTGGTTTTTAACCGAGTTTTTGTTTTTGAGTTATACTGTTACTTTTCATAAAAAAATTTTTTTTTTATTTAGGGGGCTTCAAAACATATATTTTCGGTGAAATCTCAACATCGAATTGTTGTGTGGAATACAATACTTCCCATACTTACTATACCTAGCAGAGAAAGTAAAAGATTGCAAATAAAAACCTTTTTTTTTTCTTTTACATAATGCAGAGGGTAACAAATATGATGGTTGCCATATGGCAACATAGAGGCATCAGAAGGGAACACGGCCATGTCGGGCCATAGCCGTTTAGTTTTTCCTACATATGCTTCATTATAAAACGAGGAGAAAAAAACGTCGATAGATGTCAGCACATGTTGGTTATATACGGCAATGCCAACCATACACGATTAAAAAAACAGAAAGCGAGCGGGCGACCACAAATGATTAAAACTGTAGCCATGAGGGGGCGCTCAAAACGTAGACAGCAGCATTTCGCAAGGCGAAAATTAAATGATTTCCCAGTAAACGAGTTTTGCCATTCCCCCGGGGTAAGCGATAAACATCGATTATATCCTACAGACCCTCTTTTATTTTCCCGTTCTGGCGACCTATTTGTTGCTAACAGGTGTTCTCTGTTCGACTATGTGCGCTATTCTGTGGTTTTTATCTCATAAATCACTCGAGAACCTTCTGCTTTCTCTACTCTTGTACTAACCATTCTTACAAACTCTTATTGCTACATCTTCTTCATGTTAGTTGAGATAAAAATGTATACAAATTATCTTGTTGTTTATTCCCTTGTAGGTACAAGGGGAATCAGTAGGCTTTAAGTGCTGACTGGTTTGTTCCGCCACTAATTGGCCAATAACTCCATCATGAACTTTCTATCCATCCATTTCGCCTGGTTTTGATGTCATCCTCTTCCTCACTCTCATAGTGACCCCCCCCCCAGGGGCCTGGTACGGTAGGTACGGGTTTGGCGTACGCGGGGCCCCGAGCCGTACTCTCGATTGGGTTCCTCTAAGGGGTGAAAGGGCACCTGCCAGACGCCCAAGCAGCTTTGGTCCACTTTTGTGTTTGACCTCCCACCTGATACCTCCCTGATGGATAACCTACGCGTGGGTTGTAGGAGGATGGGGGGACGCAAGGGGTGACTGGGTAACCGCGTAAGTCCCAGCCCCTGGTTATCATGTAGGACCTGTGTTTGTAAAGGTCACTCCCGGGGAGGGGCCATTGTATGAGCTGAAGGCGATTGGGAGGTGAGACCCTAGGCTGAGCAAGGTCCAGGCCAGGACTCTCACCTAACCCGGGGTGGCGTCCAGGAAGTGAGAATGCCATCGGAGACATTTCCAATGGTAGAGCATTAATGCGCTAAAAATCCCTTTAAAACACGCGAAGACAATTGTAAAAGAAGTAGCTGAATCGAGTGGTCCTCGCTAATTGGTAATTACTAGAACGGAGCAAACCGTTACCTAGTGACTAACACCCAGTATGGTTTCAGACGACACCGTTCAACTGTTGACCATCTTGTGTCAATATCGACACAGATAATGGACGGATTTATGAAGAACTGTCAAACTTAGCATATTTTTCGATCTTGAGAAGGCTTATGATACGTGCTGGTGAGCAGGGATTCTACGTTCCCTGTGTGCCTGGAACATACGTGGACGCCTACTGCTGTCCTTAAGGAGTTTATGAAGGACCACTTTTTCCGAGCAAGGGTCGGCTCGTTTTTTATTAATTCTTTTGTTCAGGAGGAGGGGGTACCTCAGGGGTCGGTGCTAAGTGCCACGCTCTTTGCTATAGCAATTAACTCCATCTGGAAGTTCACGATGCCCATTTCAAGTGTCTTTTAGAATGTCTGGTGTATCTGTTACGAGTTGTCACATATCCTAAAGTCATCTAGAGTAAGCAGGAATAAACAGACTGTAGCCAGAAAATTCAAAATATACATTTCATTTCTATTGGAAAATCTTAAATATATGCAATTTTAATCAAAGTTGTTAGAGCCACTTTTGATAAAATCAACATTTTCAAATAATTGTGCATATAAGGGGTAGTTTAGGGTGCAGGAATTTTCTTTAAAATCCTCAAGTCGCATCCTTTAGAAATGCTAAACTTAAATACCAGCTTGGGTTTTTAACCGACTTTTCGTTTTTGAGTTATGCTCTCTCCATACACACACTCACACATACATAGACACTCTCACACACACATTCACACACACACACTCTCACACATACACAAACACACACACACACACACACACATCCCTATCGTAGTTCAGAAATGGCCTGAGTTATGAATAACATTTGCAGCTTGTCTGAAATGACTGCGGTCCCCGGAGTGCTTTGCAAACCTTGAAACAAGCTGGGCTGGATCATTAGGAACTATTTGTCATGTTGAAGTTGGTAGCCGTGATGGAGTGACACAAACACGTTTTGCTAGTATCCCGCAGCTGTTGCCTTGGAAACACGAGCACAAGAAAGACAAAGGCGCAGCGCGAAGTGTTACCACTATGGAACAATAGATGTGGCCCACTCAAGTCGGAGAAACGTTGTGTTGGCAGCATTGATAGATGTGAGACTCCCGCGCGCGCAAACTTCCACAACCTCAACAAACTTCCTGCAATTCAAACTTACAAATACAGTGACCTATTTTATATGTGGTTAATTAGAGATCAAGTAGAAGTAAACCAAGATCATTCAACCATCATTAGTTTTTCTACTCAGATCAGTGGCGGCTAAAGCATGGTGGTGCCAAAATTACTTCGCTGATTTTTTAAAGATGATTCATTTAGAACTTTAACAACTCGGTAGGTCAATTAAACAAATCGACTTACACTAAAAGCGCCACCTACAATAACAGCGAGGAATTAATCACGTCCGTCGGACTCGGAAGTTTAGTCGACTTTTTCTGATGCAAATATTGAGCTGCCGTAAAATTTACCAATATATCACCAGGCAATATATCTATATAAGGGTATACAGAAGTGAAAAATGCGATTTACTGAAATATTGAAGACTTAATTTAATTTTATTGGGTACAATCAATTAAAATTGTATCTCTTATTACCTTTGTAGCAAATAAAATACTTTTTGTTTTTGAGTTACGCTGTCCACAGACTGACAAACACACACGGACGTTTTTGTATAAATTAAGCTAAAAACCAAAGTTGGTATTTAAGTTTAATGACTTTCAAGGATGCGACACGAAGATTTTGAAGAAAATAGCCCCACCCTAAACTACCCTTTACATGGAACATTTTTCGAAAAATCTTGATTTTCTTGAAAATGGCTGCAACAATTTTGTTTGAGATATTATTATGGCAAATGAAATGTGTATCTTGAATTTTCTAGCTATAGCCTATGTAGTCGTATTTACTCTGGACGACTTTTGCATAACTGGTAAACCGTTAGAGATAGACCAAATCATACTATACAAAAAATGTAGATCTTGCTAAAATACACAATTTATGTACAAATAAGTTTTCTTGTAGAGTGAACCATTTCGGAGATATTCCTTGTTATGTGTGTGAGTTTCAGAAAACTTAACTTTCGTGAAATGGAACATCGCTGTAAATTTTTTATATAAGCGTGTAAAGATAACGGAATCTCAAAGCTTTAAAACATTTGACTATCGCACAAAGCCTTCTGTATTCTAACATTCCCCTTGTACCTACAAGGAAATAAGCAATAAGATAATTTGTACAAATGTTTATCTCAACTAACACGAAGAAGATATAGGAATAAGAGTTTGTAAGAATGGTTAGTACAAGAGTAGAGAAAGTCATGTGACAGCGCTTTTAGTGATGAAATTAAGCTCAAATATTAATAATAAAATTTTAAAACAAAGATAAGCTTAAAAATATCCGCATTAATGTTAAGCGTGTTTATTTGAAACAAACGCTACCAGCTTTGCTTTTGTTTTCGAATTGTTAACTATGTTACAAAATGGCGGCAGGGGGGGGGGGATCCGGTTTACATCGTGCGTCCAACGTTTTATTTATCTATTTTTTTTTCTGCTGACACCGATTTGGTTTATGGATGCATGGAAAAAAAATGTGGTTTTGGGACTGCGCTGATGGAATATGAAATAAAAAGAGAGATTAAAAAGCCTGCAATCTCTCACCAAATCGCATTTCAACAGACACAATAATTTACCAATAAACTCGCACAAAGCTATTTTGAGATAATTAGTTGATGCTTTGTTTTTGAAACTCCCTATGTCATATTGTAATGTTTCATTAACTTCCTGTAATTTGCTGTTTTTGAAATTGAAACCCTATATACAAAATTGCTTCAAAATAAGAAATTAATTCTAAAATGTCAACCAACACGGAAAGGGTTTGAGTAATTATTTCTGAGACATAGGAGAAAATCTGATGTGTTACACTCACATGATTTTTTCTACTCTTTACTAACAATTCTTACAAGCTTTTATTCCATGCCATCCTCATGTTCTCCCTCTCCTTCCTTATGTAGTAATATATATTTCTACTCGCATTGAACTGCTCAATTCCCAGTCGCTGAATGCTTCTTAAATGTTTTACTGACTCTCGTAGTTCACTACAACAACGACAACTTCATCTCTGCGCACGATCAAGTCTCTTATATAGTGCCTCACACAATGAGAGAATTCTGGAAGTGGATTCTCGAGAGTGAATAAGGAAGAACAGTCTAGAAGGAAAACTGCACACAAAGTGTGCATATGACTACAGGGGCTATAGCCAGAAAATTCAAGATATACATTTCATTTGTCACAAGAATATCTCAAACATATGACATTTTAATCAAAATTGTTAGAGCCATTTTCAAGAAAATCAAAATTTTTTAAAAATGTTCCGTATAAAGGGTAGTTTAGGTGGGGCTATTTTCTTCAAAATCTTCGTGTCGCATCCTTGAAAGACATTAAACTTAAATACCAACTTTGGTTTTTAACCGACTTTTCGTTTTTGAGTTATGCTGTTCACAGTCTGACACACACTCACATGGACCTTTTTCTAAAAATGCTGTTTTTGGATTCAGGGGGCCTCAAAATATATTTCCGGTGAAACCTTGAGACATCGAATTTTTGGGTGGAATTCAATACTTCGCCTACTTACTATAGAGAAAGTAAAAAGGAACTAATGAAAGGAACTCTAAGAACGCCACGAAAGGCAAAGAATGTAAATGAAGACACACTTATAGTAAATGTTGCAACGTTGCGCACCATTTAACGTGCACAACTGTCATCTAAGGTTGAGACGCACTTTGGTTACCTATGTAGATGTTAAACACTGCCAGAGAAGCATAATGTTAAGTGCAACTTGGAGTAGCAGTTGTAGGGTTAAAGAGGAGGCGAGGGTTAACTCTGAGGGAGGGCAAGGGGTAACTATTAATTAGTAAGTAAAGTAGGGAGGGTGTCGACCTGCCCGACGAGAACGCAGCCCAGGAAGGAAGGGAGGAACAGCTGTTGCAGGGAGCGTGAAGGAAGAAACGAAGGTTCTAGCGGCCCCGTTTGTGCATATCGACTGAAAGGGGAAGTTAGCCTTTCTGTGCGGCTCCATTTGCACTTCTACCAACAGTTTTTCTTATTATTATTTTCTTCCGTACACATGACGACGCTCAATATCCTTCCGCCAAAAAGGGAAGGAAAAAAATAGTCCGCAAACATCGTTCTTTAACTGGGAATGGGTCAGGGAGTGGTGGAGACAGCAAATGGGGAGGTGCTCCAGCCCATTTCTAGCCTACTTTATGTCGCACTTACTGGTCGCCTAGCAACGGCAAGTCACGAGGGAAAAGAAACACCCAACATACTGGCTCTCTCGTGTTCCCGGGTTTGAACCTCGGTTGGGGGAGAAGATTCGGAGGAAGAAATTGAAATTACAACATTCTATAATTTCTCAATTAGATTTTTCGTTTTTAGAGTTCTATTATCATTTCACATTTTCTGAACTATTTGATATATAATTTAGTGTTAGGGTGCACTATGACATTGTAATGCATTTTTGAAAAGTGTACCTACTGCACTTGACCTTAGAGACAACGTACCTTAACGTTTCAACCAATTACACTATAGCGGAATTTAGGCTGCAGAGGTTGGTATCACTTCCACTAAAGTGGCCACTGCCTGTGGGAGGGAAAATCAGTAAACATTGCAATTGTATGGCATTTTCTTATGCCAGAGTGTAAAATACAGTTTTAGTTCTAAAGGTGCAGTTGAAGAAAATAGCCCCACCCTAAACTACCCTTTACGTGGAAAATTGTGATTTTCTTGAAAATGGCTCTAACGATTTTGAGTAAAATGTCACATGTATGAGATATTCTTATGACAAATGAAATGTATATCTTGAATTTTCTGGCTATAGCCCCTGTAGTCGTATGCACACTTTGTGTGCAGTTTTCCTTCTAGACTGTTCTTCCTTATTCACTCTTGAGCATCCACTTCCAGAATTCTCTCATTGTGTGAGGCATTATATAAGAGACTTGATCGAGCGCAGAGATGAAGTTGTCATATTTACTCTGGACGACTTTTGCATAACTGTTAAACCGTAAGAGATAGACAAACTTTTACTGCACAAAAAACGCAAATCTCGTTAAAACACACAATTTATGTCTGAATAAATTTTTTTGTAGAGTGAACCATTTCGGAGTTATTCCTTGTTATGTGTGTGAGTTTCGGAAAACTTAAAACTTTCGTGCAATGGAACGTCGTTGTTCATTTTTTTATATGTTAAGTGTGCAAAGAGAACGGGATCTCAAACCTTTAAAATATTTGACTATCGCCTACAGTATTCCCATATTCCCCTTGTACCTATAAGGAAATAAGCAATAAGATATTTTGTACAAATGTTTATCTCAACTAACACGAAGAAGATATAGGAATAAGAGTTTGTAAGAATGGTTATTACAAGAGTAGAGAAAGTCATGTGAGGACTTGGTGCTGGATAATTTCAGCACAGTTAAAAACCATCAGTCTGGGCCGGATTTGAACCCGTGACCTTGAGATCAGTAACCAACTGTGTCACTCAGAGCGACTTTACCCTGAGATCATGTATACATAACATGAGAATGCGGATAAAGCAGGCGGGGGCTTTATTAACGCGGGCAATCGACACCCCAAGTCGGTCTGTTACGTCGAACCCGCTAGTCCACTAACTCAGAGTTAGCATGGTATGTTAATCCCAGACGTGCCTAAACCTCTCCCTAGTGCCACTACACCTGTCTGTCTCGGGTCTCTCCCCGTGTCAACACAAGATCGGACAAGTCTCTTCAGCTGCCCTAGGGAGGAAGGCTCGAAACAGGCAATCGTTTTTAACATCCGCTACGTAAAAGGGTCTGAACAAGAATGGACATATAAAAAGTAGCGTGGCGAGTTGGTGTGATTGAAGGCGCAAGGTTGGTATTGACACTTCCCCAATGTTTACTACATAAAACTGCAATAACTTCCCCCAACACTCCCCGCCTGTCTTTTGTTTATTTCCCTAACTCCACCACCAGGCCATCACTTACGAGTATAAAACATATGATTTGTCACACTCGCATGACTTTCTCTACTCATTTTATTCCTCTAACATCCTCATGTCTTATTGTTAATTCTTTTGTAGGTACAAGGGGAATATGGGAATACAGTAGACTTTGAACGATAGTGAAATCTTTTAAAGCTTTGCACGGCTGACATACAAAAAATGAATAACTATCTTCTATTTAACAAAAGTTTAACTATTCTAAAGCTCTCTCAAATAACAAGGAATATCTCGGAAATGGTTCACTCTACATAGATAAATGCGTTATTTATAAATTGCGTGTTTTAACTAGATCCACATTAACAGACAGTTAAATATTTTAGTTATCATTTGTCATGAGATATATGCCATTATAATAGAAACCCTTACAGCAATTCTTTTGGAAAATCAAAATTTTAGAAAGGTGTTCTATGTGAAGGGTACTTTAGGTTTGGGAGATTTTTTTCGGAAAATCGCGTCGCATCCATATTGAAGTTTGGAATTGTCACTTTACTAATCGCATGGCGCTCAGTCTGAACTGTATGGGAGATGCTGTAGCAGTTCCGATGTTTGCTGCGCCGCCGTGCGAGCTGTTTCATGTCCACAGAAGCCTGATTGTTACACGCCTACTATGCTCACACAACACAACGGGAGACCACATCACCCCACCAATCAGCAAGTGGAACTTACTTTTTGATTGAACCTCGTATTATACAATGTTATGCCAAAACTTATCCTTTTAGCTGACTCCTCTAGAACTCCCTGTATCTGTATTTTATACAGTGTTGTCAACATTAAAGCACAGTTTATTATATTTGGCACTCGAGTAAGGTTTCAAATGATTCCCTTGTGAAGCAGTGAATTAAAAACAGACCAAGTAACTCTTCTGAGAGGGTGTTGGTGCCTTTGTGCGTGGTAGTACCAACCGTTTGAAATTAAAATCTTCCCGTGGAAATTGGAAATGTAATAGAGCCAGCCAGGATAAACAAGGGAAAATGATGAATAAAACATTTCATTAGGTCCGTTGTCTCTGTCTGTACAGGCACTCTCAATATCATTCAAATTTCAGGTGTGTGTGTGTGTGGGGGGGGGGGGGTTGGTTCTTCCTTACTTGGCAGATTATGAACAACCACTTCCTCTTTGTGATTTCTAACCCCAACACTTAAAACAATCATACAGCGATAGTTGGCATTCTTACAAACTCTTATTCCTTATTTCCTTGTAGGTACAAGGGGAATATTACAATACAGTAGGCTTTGAGTGATAATCAAATCTTTTAAAGCTTTCAGATTCCGTTCTCTTTGCACGATTAACAAATTAAAAGATGAACAACGATGTTCCATTTCACAAAAGTTTTAAGTTTTCCGAAACTCACACACATAACAAGAAATATATCCGAAACGGTGGAGCCTACAAGAAAATTTATTCAGACATAAATTGTGTATTTTAGCAAGATCTACAATTTTTGTATAGTAAGACTTTGGCTATCTCTTACGGTTTACCAGTTATGCAAAAGTCATCCAGAGTAAATACGACTACAGGGGCTATAGCCAGAAAATTAAAGATATACATTTCATTTGTCATCAAAATATCTCAAACATATGGCATTTTAATAAAAATCGTTAAGAGCCATTTTCAAGAAAATTAAAATTTTTTAAAAATGTTCCATGTAAAGGGTAGTTTAGGGTGGGGCTATTTTCTTCAAAATCTTCGTCTCGCATCCTTGAAAGACATTAAACTTAAATACCAACTTTGGTTTTTAACCGACTTTTCGTTTTTGAGTTATGTTGTCCACAGACTGACAGACACACGGACGCACCTCAAAACATATATTTCCGGTAAAATTTCGACATCGAATATTTCACTGGAATACAACCCGGCAGAGGGCAATGAATTTTTACAACCTTAAAAATCCTTAGGATGCCTTCCTTCATCGATTTGCGGCACGAAAAAGACCCCCAAGGTCGATAGAGGGGCCTATTAAGCCTTTTTTCATACCGAATGTATACCCAATGCTAAGAACCACAGTCTGTGTTAACTTGTTGTTTCAATAAATATGCTGCACATAACATTTAAAATGTAAATTAATAACTGTAATATTTGGAATTTCATTTCACCGCTTTTATCCCGACACAAGTAATTGAATTTTGCTAGAATGGTGTCAGAAGTGGGATTTGTCAAATTCTCATATATTACATCCTTAAGATGATGGGAACATTGAAAATGATTACATAACATATTCCTCTAGCTCGCCTTTTTGTGGTGGTTAGACAGAGCAAAATGTACTTACGATATTTACTTCCACTATAATCACAAATCCCTGATAAGTGTTAATAGGTAACTGCACCGTGAAAAATCAGGACAATTTGCTCGTACGTGTGTGCGTGTGTGTGTGTGTGTCTGTCTGCGTGTGTGTGTGTCTGTCTGCGTGTGTGTGTGTGTGTGTGCGTGTGTGTGTGTGTGTCTGTGTGCGTGTGTGTGTGTGTATGTGTGTGTGTGTGAGTGTGTGTCTGTGTGCGTGTGTGTGTCTGTCTGCGTGTGTGTGTGTGTGCGTGTGTGTGTGTGTCTGTGTGCGTGTGTGTGTGTGTGTGAGTGTGTGTCTGTGTGCGTGTGTGTGTGTGTGTGTCTGTGTGCGTGTGTGTGTGTGTCTGTCTGCGTGTGTGTGTGTGCGTGCGTGTGTGTGTGTGTCTGTGTGCGTGTGTGTGTGTGTGAGTGTCTGTGTGTGTGTCTGTGTGCGTGTGTGTGTGTGTGTGTCTGTGTGTGTGTGTCTGTGTGTGTGTCTGTGTGCGTCTGTGTGCGTGTGTGTGTGTGTGAGTGTCTGTGTGTGTGTGTGCGCGTGTGTGTGTCTGTGTGAGTGTGTGTGTGTGTGTGTGTGTGTGTGTGTGCGTGTGTGTGTGTGTTTTAGCGGATGAGAGAACGGACGTTGCTATTTTTCCGTCCCATTTGAAAAACTTCTTAAATTGCAGGCGTGCGACGGAAACGGAAGTGGTGAATAATAGATGAGTAAGTTGTGGAAGCCGCCATCAGAGGGTGTCTGTCGGTGGCGCGTGAACACAATGTTTCCCGCGTGGGACAAAGGGAATATGTATGCATACGTGTTGTTTCAGCACTGGCACTAGTGAGGCGAACTCTACACTCTCCCCCACAAATACCTTCACCACTCGACCCACACACACGTACACACATATACACATACACACGCCCGCACACACACGCACGCGCACACACACATACAAACACGCGCGCGCACATACACACACATGCGCGCGCACACACATACAAACACGCGCGCGCACATACACACACACATGCGCGCGCACACACATACAAACACGCGCGCGCACATACACACAAACATGCGCGCGCACACACATACAAACACGCGCGCGCACATACACACACACATGCGCGCGCACACACATACAAACACGCGCGCGCGCACATACACACACACGCGCACACACACATACAAACACGCGCGCGCGCACATACACACATGCGCGCGCACACACATACAAACACGCGCACAAGAAATTAGCACTAAAATGTAAAGTCAAATGTATTTTATTTAAATACTCTAAGAGAAGAAAATAAACCTAAAATTAAATCAATATATTACATTACACAAATTATATGACATAAAAACTTGTCACCATATTTATCTATTTTATAAAATCTAATTGTCATTTTCTTACCTAGCTATAGAAAATAGAGGAAGTATTGTATTCCAACCAAAAATTCGATATCGAGACTTCACCGGAAATACATGTTTTGAGGTACCTTGAATCCAAAATAAGCATTTTTAGAAAAAGGTTCTGTGTGTGTGTGTCAGTCTGTGGACAGTATAACTCAACAACAAAAAGTCGGTTAGAAACCAAAGTTGGTATTTAAGTTTAATGTCTTTCAAGGATACGACACGAAGATTTTGAAGCAAATAGCCCCACCCTAAACTACCCTTTACATGGAAAAGTTTTCCAAAATTTTTATTTTCTGGAGAATGGCTTCAAAGATTTTGAATAAAATGTCATACGTTTAAGGTATTTTATGACAAATGAAAAGTATATTTTGAATTTTCTGGTTATAGCTCATAAAGTACTCTTTACTCTGGATGACCTTTGTATAACTCGTAAACCGTAAGACATAGACGAAGTCTTACTACACAAAAATGCAGATCTCGTTAAAACACACAATTTATGTCCTGATAATTTTTTTTTTTTTTTTTTTTTTTTTTTTTTTTTTTTTTTTTAGAGTCAAACATTTCAGAGATATTCCTTCTTATTTGTATCAGTTTCGGAAAACTTTCGTGAAATGTTAACCCTGCAAACGGAAGGGAATCTCAAAGCGTACTGTATTCTAATATTCCCCTTGTACCTACAAGGAAATAAGCAATAACATAATTTGTACAAATGTTTATCTCAACTAACACGAAGAAGATATAGGAATAAGAGTTTGTAAGAATGGTTAGTACAAGAGTAGAGAAAGTCATGTGAGTGCAGCACAGGACTTTTTTCGTGTCCAGTGTATTTTATTCGTATTCTTCTCATCAAACTTCTTCATTCATAGGACTGCACCACCATCTTGGATTTAAATGACGTCATGCACTGTCATCCAAACTAAACGTGTATGCAAAATTTCAGCTCAGTCGATTGAGGATAACTGCTTTAAAATTCAGTTGCAAGATTTAACCTGAACAAGCTTGTAAAATACACCGCGAGGTGGCACAGCGGTAGGTAATGTCTAGGACTCGCATTCCGGAGTTAGTGCTTTCAATCACCGCCAGGTGCATCTCTAACTTGGAATTTTGCTTGCCTTTCCTCTAGTCACTTAGGCGAACTCTGGGGTACTAACATGAAACGATTACTTAATCCCATTATTCCCTTGTGATTCATTTAGGTTTATAGGATCAGGCGACTGGGTGGTGATCATTTGTACTGCAATGGTTGAGGGTAGAGCTGGCGCAAGTAAAGCTTGCAGAACGTACGATAAATTTGAATGTAACTCTATACTTCTGAGTGGTCGGTACGGTAATTGGCAATCCATCGCCACCAGTAGCCAGGGTAAACATCAACCACACGCCGAAGGAAACGTTGGGCCAAGGAGTATCGCCCAGAGGAGTTCAAAACAGGTATTGTGATTATACGGGGTGAGGAATAGCTAGCGCAATACCCATGAGCTGCCGGTCGTTTACGTGTAACTCTGAGGGCGCGCCGGTCTAGTGCAGACGTGGGGCGATCTATGGACGTCTGAGGGAAACGGGGAGTGACTGGATCTGAAGCCAGTGCTCGAGCATGGAGGTCACAGACGTTATTGCTGTGAGAGCGCTCTGCATGCACGAGGATGGATTCCCATTGTAAAGCCCTTGGTTTTCTTGCGCTCTGATCTTCTCGTTTTAATTGAGCCATTTTTCGTTACACTGGCCGCTCCCTCGCTCTCTCCTATTACATGATTTAATTATTCACGCACGTAACGTGCATACGTACGTTGGGTGTTTTTAATGTGCATGACTTGTAAAGGCTCTAGGGGATGTTAAAGCCGGTAAAATTCATTTTACACATCCTCTCGTTACAAGGGTGGTCTCCATAGAGAGGGAACGAACATACGTGCACAGCCTGCCACTCGTCGGATCACTAAAGAAATGTCGGGGTAGGTAGCTAGGTCAGGCACCAGTGGCGGCTGGTCTGCTTCCCTCGTACCACATCGATAATCAAACATGCTACACTGATTTGTTACCTTCCTATACTAACTAGGGGGAGTATTCCTCTTTCCCTGATTACTCTTCCCTTATGTAGGACTTACAAGCCAGTGTCTAGGGTAAGACGTCTGTCGGGGAGCAGAGGAACCTATGTACCAGACAGAGTGAACACCTGCAAGTATGAGAGTGAGGAAGTGATTAGCCTCCCCTTATGTAGGACTTACAAGCCAGTGTCTAGGGTCAGACGTCTGTCAGGGAACACAGGAACCTATGTACCAGACAGAGTGAACACCTGCAAGTATGAGAGTGAGGAAGTGATTACCCTCCCCTTATGTAGGACTTACAAGTCAGTGTCTAGAGTCAGACATCTGTCAGGGAACACAGGAACCTATGTACCACACAGAGTGAACACCTGCAAGTATGAGAGTGAGGAAGTGATTACCCTCCCCTTATGTAGGACTTACAAGACAGTGTCTAGAGTCAGATGTCTGTCAGGGAACACAGGAACCTATGTACCAGACAGAGTGAACACCTGCAAGTATGAGAGTGAGGAAGTGATTACCCTCCCCTTATGTAGGACTTACAAGCCAGTGTCTAGGGTAAGACGTCTGTCAGGGAACACAGGAACCTATGTACCAGACAGAGTGAACACCTGCAAGTATGAGAGTGAGGAAGTGATTACCCTCCCCTTATGTAGGACTTACAAGCCAGTGTCTAGAGTCAGACGTCTGTCAGGGAACACAGGAACCTATGTACCAGACAGAGTGAACACCTGCAAGTATGAGAGTGAGGAAGTGATTACCCTCCCCTTATGTAGGACTTACAAGCCAGTGTCTAGGGTAAGACGTCTGTCGGGGAGCAGAGGAACCTATGTACCAGACAGAGTGAACACCTGCAAGTATGAGAGTGAGGAAGTGATTACCCTCCCCTTATGTAGGACTTACAAGCCAGTGTCTAGGGTAAGACGTCTGTCAGGGAACACAGGAACCTATGTACCAGACAGAGTGAACACCTGCAAGTATGAGAGTGAGGAAGTGATTACCCTCCCCTTATGTAGGACTTACAAGTCAGTGTCTAGAGTCAGACGTCTGTCAGGGAACACAGGAACCTATGTACCAGACAGAGTGAACACCTGCAAGTATGAGAGTGAGGAAGTGATTACCCTCCCCTTATGTAGGACTTACAAGTCAGTGTCTAGAGTCAGACGTCTGTCAGGGAACACAGGAACCTATGTACCAGAGAGTGAACACCTGCAAGTATGAGAG
The DNA here is from genome assembly GCA_030765045.1 of Tenodera sinensis. Lineage (NCBI taxonomy): Eukaryota > Metazoa > Arthropoda > Insecta > Mantodea > Mantidae > Tenodera > Tenodera sinensis. Next base: position 119,450,153 of record CM060971.1, read on the forward strand.
TGAGGAAGTGATTACCCTCCCCTTATGTAGGACTTACAAGACAGTGTCTAGAGTCAGTCCGTCAGGGAACACAGGAACCTATGTACCAGACAGAGTGAACACCTGCAAGTATGAGAGTGAGGAAGTGATTACCCTCCCCTTAGGTAGGACTTACAAGCCAGTGTCTAGGGTAAGACGTCTGTCGGGGAGCAGAGGAACCTACGGGCCGCAGAAAGTGAAGACCTGGAAGCCAAGCACGAGGTATGAGAGTGTCGAAGATGATATGAAATGCACGTTGAATCGATGATTACAAAGGTCATGATGACGAACTTGGTGGAAACCCGCCCTGACGCCCCTTCGTGCATCAACAATAGCCCATGGTGTTCCCTGGGATCGAACCCGGGCCGCCTGTGTGGTAGGAGAGTGGTGTAACCGCTCGGCCACGGCGCCATCTTTGATGTCGAGATTTCACCGGAAATGTTTTGACACCCCCTGAAACCTAAAAAGGCATTTTTAGAATAAGGTCCGTGTGTGTATCTGTGGACAGCATAACTCAAAATCGAAAAGTCAATTAAAAACCGAATTTGGTATTTAGGTTTAATGTATTTCAAGGATATGACACGAAGATTTTGAAGAAAATGACCGCACCCTAAACTACCCTTTACAACGACAATTTTTCTAAAAGATTTGATTTTCCGGAAAATAGCTCTCACGATTTTTATTAAAATGTCATATGTTTCAGATATTTTTATGACAAATGAAATGTATATCTTGAATTTTCTGGCTATAGCCCCTGTAGTCGTATTTACTCTGGATGGCTTTTGTATAACTGGTAAACCGTTAGAGATAGACCAAATCTTACTATACAAAAAATGTAGATCTTGCTAAAATACACAATTTATGTCTGAATAAATTTTTTTGTGGAGTGAACCATTTCGGAGATATTCGTCGTTATGTGTGTGAGTTTCGGAAAACAAAACTTTAGTAAAATGGAACATCGTTGTTCAGCATCTCAAGGCCTACTATATTCTAATATTCCCCTTGTACCTACAAGGAAATAAGCAGTAGATAATTTGTACAAATGTTTATCTCAAATAACATGCAGAAGATATAGGAATAAGAGTTTGTAAGAATGGTTAGTACAAGAGTGAGTAGAGAAAGTCATGTGAGTGCAACACATTGGAATGGTTAGTTTAGAAGGTAGTAACTGAGTGTAAAGTCAGAGAATGTGCACATTTACTTACTTGCCCGTGGAAATGTTGCAGGAGTACCAACTTTCTTCCATTTAACCACACTTTAGCAGCACGTAATTCGCTCGCCCTTGGCGTACATTCCATAAGCAAAGAAAACAGCTGTGAACGTAAATGTAAACAGTGCAGCCAATTTGACAGAGTTAAACCTTAAAGCCAACAGGTTTGTATATCAAATTAAATCTCCCGCTGAAATAAAAACAGAGGACGGTCGCTATCAAAACATCCGACTACGTAATGGACAGTGAATATTAAAATTTCATTAACCATGGCGCTGCTGTCGGGGATTTAATTATAAAAATTTATATTTTATTGGTGCGGCACACAAAACAAATTAACTTGCGCATGCGCATATCTGGCATGTTACCTCTTTGTGATAAATAGAGCGATGTGTGGTCAAAAACGAAGTTCTGGACAGATGACATAGAGCCTTATATCTGGCCTTTACCTCCTCTATGCAAGTCTATTGCACTGGTAGCGTGTCTAGCTCACATTCAAGAGATCCCGAGTTCGATTCTTGGTTAGGTAGTAAGCGAGCAGTCCAACGGCTTAGCCATGGTTTAGGTTAGTGTGAAAAGAAATTGTATTATGACGTCGGGCGCGGCACACAACAGAGGATGACTGGAGCTAAGCTACTTCACACCACATACCAGGAAGCCGCTTTGCGCGACTATTTGTGTATAGGTAACAACAATCGAGCGGCAGAACCAAAGAGAGTTTTCTTCGGAATCTTGGAGAAAGATCTGATTCGTCATCAGCGGCGTCTTTGAAGTTCACATTATAATTTATCAAGTGCAGCTGTCAAGCACAATAAAGAAATTAAAAATGTCGATGTTTTTTCGAGCCGAATTTTGCGTTTTGGAAGCCACACGATGACAAAACAGTTTGAAGCAACAATACGTGAAACAGTGATGCTTCACGCCTTCCTACAATGCCCTGAAATTCATTTGTTCAACACCAGCCTGCTGCCGGATGCCTCTCGAACATTCTACGCCGTGCTCATTGTTGTTAGTAATGTATACACAAACAGTCGCGCGAGGCAGCTTCACCTTGAGCGGCCTTGTTTGCTGGACGGCCTGGTATGTGGATGCAGTAGCTTAGCCCCGACCGTCCTTTTTAGTACGCCGAGCCTGGCGTCACATTATTATTATTATTACTACTATTACTATTGTTGTTATCACTATTGTTGTAAATCTTTGCCCTTTTCTCCCGGTATGTACATTCACCGCCCTTTAGCGGCGTGAGCTTATCACAATTTGAGTTTCGCTTTTCGGCCTTCCTTTGTTCCGCGGCTTACGAAAGAATTAACCGCTAGACAAAAGAGATACGCTCGCAGAATCAAAGCATGTAAAATGAACCCCCGCATGAAAATAATCCCGCTCTTGAAATGAAATTAAGTAAAACGCAGCACAAGGGAAGCTGAAGGATATTCCGACAGAGTGTGCTGCGGTCGCGGCTTCATTCGCTGCAAATTGGGTGCGAGTTTCTGGCGATGACAAAACAAGTGAGTCGAGGCGGCTCTTTTTAACTGCGTTTTAAAACGATACTCGTATATAAACTGAAACAGGCTTTTATTACTGTTTAAACCTCCAGACCTAGAATAAATACACCCTCACATTTTATATATACACTGCACACACTTTAACGGTAACTTCACGTATTGCACTCACATGACTTTCTCTACTTTTGTACTAACCCATGTATGTAAAAACATGAACAACGATGTTCCATATCACGAAAGTTTTTTAAGTTTTCCGAAACTGACACACATAACAAGGAATATCTCCGAAATTATTAACTCTACAAAAAACTTTATTCAAACATAAATTGTGTTTTAGCAAGGTCTACATTTTTTGTGCAGTAAGATTTGGTCTATCTCTAACGGTTTACCAATTATGCAAAAGTCGTCCAGAGTAAACAGGACTACATAGGCTATGGCTAGAAAATTCAAAATATGCATTTCATTTTCCATAAAAATATCTCAAACATATGGCATATTTATCAAAATCGTTAGAGCCATTTTGAAGAAAATCAAAATTTTCGAAAAATTTTCCATGTAAAGGTAGTTTAAGGTGGAGGAATTTTCTTCAAAATCTTTGTGTCGCATCCTTGAAAGGAATTAAACTTAAGTACCAACTTTGGATTTTAAGCAACTTTTCGTTTTTGAGCTATGCTGTCCACAGACTGACACACACACACGACCTGGCCGCTGTTATACTCTCCACGTGCTCCCAGAAACGTGAAATCCACGTCCATACGAACCAATTATCCATAAAGAAAAATAAGGGCCGAAGTTTCTTCATTATAATCCATTTCAGAAGCACTTTGTGTGTAAAATCCTATTTATTAATATAAAACCTTCAAATACATCACATAGTTTTGCATTAACAGTAGAGTGAACTGTTAATCTCTTGTTATTAAATGCTAAAATATTTATATACAAACTATTCTTAGATTTACTTCACATATTCAACATTTCAGTGTAATATTCCCTAAGAGTTTAGGATCGTTTATATTTATAACACAACTGCAAGTTAGCCAAAGCGAAAGATTCTGCAAACACGTGACGTAATAACACAGAACAAGTGAAAACTCTCACTACGAACTTTAGAAGGGAACCTCATGTAAACAAACCGACGTTGTCCGTTCGTTTCACGATTTTATTCCCACAACTTTTAGACTTATGTTCGATACTCCAAACAACCCTAAATAAATAAATAAAAACAGCGGGAAAACACTATGCAAAAGAATTGTTGAACACCCGCAAACACCACAGGAAGAAAACCGAGTAGACAAAGCTTTATAAATGTAATACAATACAACAGGAAGTTGTATGAGTTCTTGGAAGAAGTGTAATTGCGTTTTATAAAGGCAACGTGAGTAGAGATGATCGTGTGAATGTAATGTGTGGCATTTCTATTTCACTCATAGAAAATTGTATGAATTGTAGTTGAAGGACGAGTAGAGAAGGTTAGGTTATGTAGAAAATTATGTGAATTTAATGCCCAAAAGAAAAGCGAGTTGAGAAAGCCATGTGAATGTAGTATAGTAACATTGGTGATAGGTTAGTGCGTACACGACAAACATACAAACATTCATATACCAACGGGTTCAGTTGTTCAGCTGTTATAATGCACCGAAAGCAACAAGGTCGAAATTCCCGTGCTTGCAGACCATTTGGTAGCCCGGGAAATCTAGCCTGCTCTTCATAGGAAAATGGACCTTAGCAGTAGTCCATTCCAACGCATGCGTCGCTAAGGTCTATTTTCCCATGAAAAGTACGTTTGTGCACCATTTGGTAGCCATGGAAATCTAGCCTGCTCTTCATAGGAAAATGGACCTTAGCAGTAGTCCATTCCAACGCATGCGTCGTTAAGGTCTATTTTCCCCATGAAAAGTACGTTTGTGCACCATTTGGTAGCCATGGAAATCTAGCCTGCTCTTCATAGGAAAATGGACCTTAGCAGTAGTCCATTCCAACGCATGCGTCGCTAAGGTCTATTTTCCCATGAAAAGTAGGTTTGTACACCATTTGGTAGCCATGGAAATCTAGCCTGCTCTTCATAGGAAAATGGACCTTAGCAGTACTCCATTCCAATGCATGCGTCGCTAAGGTCTGTTTTCCCATGAAGAGCAGGCTAGATTTGCATGCCTACCAAATGGTGTACAACCACGGGAATTTCGACCTTGTTGCTTTCAGAGTATGAATTGTTGCCTATGCACAGAAATAAGAAACAGCTGAACCACCTTGTAAGATAGATAATGTAAATAAAATAAAATATAGTCCGTCATGAAACTATTTCTTACAATCCGCGACCGAAGCACACATCATGCCACGTGCTTTTGTTTACATCAGGTTCCCTTCTAAAGAAGGCCGGAGTATAACTCTCATTGATTCAGACAAGAACAAAACCTTTGTTTCAGACACCCACGTGTTAAAAATTGTCAAAAATGGCACAAAATTGCAATATTGATTTTGTGTTTAGTTATGTGACGAAAAATTTCATACATGTTCAAAATGGAGTGGAATTGTTGCCTTTTAATTAAAAGAAATATATTAATTATAACAATTTATAATTTTAAAAAAGTATTTTCATAAAACCTAATGTTGGTTTGACAAAATTCACTCCTAAAATTTGTTAAAACGTTATTATAACCTACAAAACATAAGATTTGTAAAATATAATTTCATCGTTTGGAGCAATTTTGATAATGGCAACAAAGTTGTGTTTAAACAATTAAGATTGCTTTACGTGAAGCAAGTAAAAATATAAGTTTATAGTAAGTCATGTTGTTATATCGATTTCGATTGTTATGCATGGCCTACTAGATACAATAGTCAGGCAATTGTTTAGTCTTTGAGATGAACCTAGTAGCGTTTGGACCTCCAGAACAAAGTGGGCGACATTACAGAAGGCTTTGGTTTATTGCGTCTTTGCCGCTAGGATACACAAGTTAGTTTGCAGAATCTTTCAAATCCTGTGTAAAGTTATCAAAAAATACTCCACATCTGTTTGGAAGTGGAATTTGCTGCCAGTCTTGGACGTGTTGATGAAGATTGACGAGACTTAACCAAGAAGAGCAGACAGAGCTAGGAAAACAAGCAAGATGGCGGGAACACTGTTGAGTTTTGAACCTCCGCTGGGTTTCCTTGTGGACGGTGCTTCAGTAGAAGCTGGTGTAGTGGGAAGGGTGGTAGTACTGGTTGATGACATGGTGGAATTAGGTGGAAAAGAGGTGGTTATATTGGTTGGTGCAGTGCTACTGGATGCTGTGCTGGTACTAGATGCGGTGGTGGCAGAGGTGGGGGTAGAGGTGGTGGCAGACGTGGTGGCAGAGGTGGGGGTAGAGGTGGTGCCAGAGGTGGTGGCAGAGGTGGTGGCAGTGGTGGTGGCAGAGGTGGTGGTTGTAATAGTGGTGGCAGAGGTGGTGGTATTGGGTGCCATCGTGGTGGTACTGGTAGTTGTATTGGATGGTGAAGTGGTGGTACTGGGTGTTGTAGTGGTGGTATTGGGTGCCATCGTGGTGGTACTGGTAGTTGTGGTATTGGATGGTGAAGTGGTGGTACTGGGTGTTGTAGTGGTGGTATTGGGTGCCATCGTGGTGGTACTGGTAGTTGTATTGGATGGTGAAGTGGTGGTACTGGGTGTTGTAGTTGTGGTATTCGGTGCCATCGTGGTGGTATTGGTCGGTTCTGTAGTTGTAGATGGTGATACTGTGGTACTGTGGCTTTCACCATGTTGACCTGAAACAGTAATAACCCCATGACATCTCAGCCCAGGCGTTCCGTATTCTACGGGATTGTTGGTACCATTCGAGAAGGATGTGCGAGGATGTTAGGGGTAGAAGGTAGGGTTAGCATATTACTTTATGGAAATGTAGCACATTATCGGTCAATGCAAACATAAGCTAAAGCTGTAATTTATATACTTATATCTGAACCCCCCTACCCCCGCCCCAAAAAAAAACCCACCGACAATGCCTAACACGTTGTGCGGAACGTCAAATAGGAATAGGAACCTCTGTCTGTCCGGAAATGCACGGTTTGGACGCTGTAGCGCATCGAAGTGTGAGATGGGCTTCGAACATTTCTGTGGTCTCGAGCCATAAGGTCCTCCACTGACGTCACAGGACTGCCATGGAACTTGTACCAATCCATACATTTGGACATGTGACGTTGAGGTGAGTAAAAAGAAGAGAGAAGTCCATTGTTAGATACCAGCGTTTCCAGTAAGTGCCGTTTTGGAAAATAGAAAGGCATAAAAGACTTGTTTTCACAACATTTATTTACACATTAACGAACATTTCATAATGGATTTGTCGATTATTGAGGGATTTGTGATAGCGTAAATAAACTTTTATGTGCCTTCTTCAAAGAAAGATGCCGCCACTGACAATTCACACTGCAACTGTTTTCACGAATTGTGTCACTCTCTTGTTCAACCAAGCCAGTTCAGTGACAACAGAAATCCGGGTTTCGTCATGAACATTGGATAATCCACTTTCTCATGTGATATTATATTTTCAGAGTAAATCCTTCACATTCGGCAGGATCAGAAATTGTAAACACAACACGATGCGGCTGAACCAGAGAGACCAATGCGCGTGCGTGTAACCGCGACACTAGCGTTACGGTGGCGGTAGGTACTACCAGAGAGACCCAGTGTTGCCAAGTTGAAGGATTTCCAACAGCATAGGTATTTTTCAACTTCAAGGGAAATGAGGGAATTCTTTGGAGATTAAGGGATTTTTCAGGCAAAGTTTTGAATTTCAAAATAAAAATTCAATGCCATGAATCACGGATCTGTGTAAAAAACACCAATAGTAAGTTGATTCACATAAAAAATAAAATTTGCTTTAGACGAATTACAGTCTTACACAAGAGCAAATCACAAAAGTTGGCTTTCATGGACGGAAAGGGAATTATTTTGTTTTTGAGGGATTTTGAAGGCCTCTCTAGCAAAAATGTGGCAACAGTGGACAGAGCTCGTACTAAGTGACGTAAGCACGCGCGATGGAGAGACTGAGGAAAAGCTGATATACAATACTTACACTCTGCAGAAAGTTTGATCATGCCAACAGCGAGTCCCACGACGACTATAAATAACACAATGCTGCCAACAATGAGCTTCTTCTCTAAACCTGTTCGGTATCTCCAACAGTTGCTGTGGACAAAAGCACAACGTAAATCATACATCATACCTACGCGTGCCATTGCACCGTTTATTTTAAGTGGGTCCTCCCCATCCTTAAGCACAAGCTTATTAAGAGGCAGTAAAGACTTAAGAGACTCATTAAACAGTTTTGAAATTTTCTACTTACGTTATTTTCATTAAGTATGTATATAAAATCCTAAACTTTAGCGTTTTTATATAGATTTATAGTATTTTAAGTTATGTTGCTTTAAAATTAACCGTTGCAGAGAAAAAAAAACATATGTAACAAGTTTATTTGCTTGCATTTTGGGAATCTCCATGATAAACTTCACAAGAATTGGATGAACGTAAGACGTTTTGACAAAAATTCCAAAAACTTGAAATTTCAAAATGACAAACCTTCTTATTTTCCATTTTTGATCTAAATTGCATGAATACACACATTTGTAATGTAAAAGATGTAAATACATTTTGAAATTATGGCCCCTATATAGTATTCAAATCCTAGGATCAAAAATGTAAAATATTTGGAAGATTATCACTAAATATAAAGTAAGATGGTAGCTGGTAAATGGATGAGGATAACCTACTCTCCACGCTCGAAGTCGTCTGCCAGACGGTTGTACTTCGGCTCATCGTCGGGCATCTTTGTCTGAAACACAGCAAAACGTATTTATGTATATAAGCTACCAAGTGTTAGCTGCTACAAAGTTATACAATAACACGCCTCTAACGGCAAATGACATTTCTTGTGTATGAATTTGGTGAAGTACTGAAGCAAGTCCAAATAGTGATGAAAATATTGTGAGTGTTGGAGCGAGTGAGCAATGCTCGACGGAAGACATTGGATATTGGTATGAGTCAGTCAGTCAAATGCAAAACATTTTACTACATCAAAAGTTAGACCTGGTGATGGTGGTGGTGGCGGTGGTGGTGGTGGCATTGGTGGTGGTGGTGATGGTGGTGGCGGTGTTGGTGGTGGTGATGGTGATGGTGGCATTGGTGGTGGTGGTGATGGTGGCGGCGGTGGTGGTGGCGGTGGCAGTGGTGGTGGTGGCAATGGTGGTGGTGGCGGCGGTGGTGGTGGCGGTGGTGGTGGTGGCGGTGGTGGTGGCGGTGGTCGTGGTGGCGGTGGCAGTGGTGGTGGTGGTGGTGATGGTGGTGGTGGTGGCAATGGTGGTGGTGGCGGTGGTCGTGGTGGCGGTGGTCGTGGTGGCGGTGGCAGTGGTGGTGATGGTGGTGGTGGTGGTGGCAATGGTGGTGGTGGCGGCGGTGGTGGTGGCGGTGGTCGTGGTGGCGGTGGCAGTGGTGGTGGTGGTGATGGTGGTGGTGGTGGCAGTGGTGGTGGTGGCAATGGTGGTGGTGGCGGCGGTGGTGGTGGTGGCAATGGTGGTGGTGGCGGCGGTGGTGGTGGTGGCAATGGTGATGGTGATGGTGATGGTGGTGGTGGTGGTGGCAGTGGTGGTGGTGGCAATGGTGGTGGTGGCGTCGGTGGTGGTGGCGGTGGTCGTGGTGGCAGTGGTGGTGATGGTGGTGGTGGCAATGGTGGTGGTGGCAGTGGTGGTGGTGGCAATGGTGGTGGTGGCGGCGGTGGTGGTGGCAATGGTGGTGGTGGCGGCGGTGGTGGTGGTGATGGTGGTGGTGGCAGTGGTGGTGGTGGCAGTGGTGGTGGTGATGGTGGTGGTGGCAGTGGTGGTGGCAATGGTGGTGGTGGCGGCGGTGGTGGTGGCTGTGGTCGTGGTGGCGGTGGCAGTGGTGGTGGTGGTGATGGTGGTGGTGGTGGTGGTGATGGTGGTGGTGGTGGCAGTGGTCGTGGTGGCAGTGGTGGTGATGGTGGTGGTGATGGTGGTGGTGGCAATGGTGGTGGTGGCGGCGGTGGTGGTGGTGGCGGTGGTGGCGGTGGTCGTGGTGGCAGTGGTGGTGATGGTGGTGGTGGTGGCAGTGGTGGTGGTGGCGGTGGTCGTGGTGGCGGTGGTGGTGATGGTGGTGGTGGTGGCGGCGGTGGTGGTGGTGGCGGTGGTCGTGGTGGCGGTGGCAGTGGTGGTGGTGATGGTGGTGATGGTGGCGGTGGCAGTGGTGGTGGTGGTGGCAGTGGTGGTGGCAATGGTGGTGGTGGCGGCGGTGGTGGTGGTGGCGGTGGTCGTGGTGGCGGTGGTGGTGGTGATGGTGGTGGTGGCAGTGGTCGTGGTGGCGGTGGCAGTGGTGGTGGTGATGGTGGTGATGGTGGCGGTGGCAGTGGTGGTGGTGGTGGTGATGGTGGTGGTGGCAGTGGTCGTGGTGGCGGTGGCAGTGGTGGTGGTGATGGTGGTGATGGTGGTGGTGGCATTGGTGGTGGTGGTGGCGGCGGTGATGGTGGTGGTGCTGGTGGTGATGGTGGTGGCGGCAGTGGTGGTGGTGGTGATGGTGGTGGTGGTGGCATTGGTGGTGGTGGTGGCGGCGGCGGTGATGGTGGTGGTGGTGGTGCTGGTGGTGATGGTGGTGGTGGCATTGGTGGTGGTGGTGGCGGCGGCGGTGATGGTGGTGCTGGTGGTGATGGTGGTGGTGGTGCTGGTGATGGTGGTGGTGGTGGTGCTGGTGGTGATGGTGGTGGTGGCATTGGTGGTGGTGGTGGCGGCGGCGGTGATGGTGGTGCTGGTGGTGATGGTGGTGGTGGTGATGGTGGTGGTGGTGCTGGTGATGGTGGTGGTGGTGGTGCTGGTGGTGATGGTGGTGGTGGTTGTGCTGGTGGTGATGGTGGTGGTGGTGGCGGCGGCGGTGATGGTGGTGCTGGTGGTGATGGTGGTGATGGTGGTGGTGGTGGTGCTGGTGGTGCTGGTGGTGGTGGTGGTGGCGGCGGCGGTGATGGTGGTGCTGGTGGTGGTGGTGGTGCTGGTGGTGGTGATGGTGGTGCTGGTGGTGATGGTGGTGGTGGTGGTGGTGGCGGTGATGGTGGTGCTGGTGGTGGTGGTGGTGCTGGTGGTAATGGTGGTGGTGCTGGTGGTGCTGATGGTGGTGGTGGTGCTGGTGGTGATGGTGGTGGTGGTGGCGGCGGCGGTGATGGTGCTGGTGGTGCTGGTGGTGATGGTGGTGGTGGTGCTGGTGGTGATGGTGGTGGTGATGGTGGTGGTGATGGTGGTGGTGATGGTGGTGCTGGTGGTGCTGGTGGTGATGGTGGTGATGGTGGTGGTGATGGTGGTGCTGGTGGTGCTGGTGGTGATGCTGGTGGTGCTGGTGGTGGTGGTGCTGGTGGTGATGGTGGTGGTGATGGTGGTGCTGGTGGTGATGGTGGTGGTGATGGTGGTGCTGGTGGTGCTGGTGGTGATGGTGGTGGTGGTGGCGGCGGCGGTGATGGTGGTGGTGGTGGTGCTGGTGGTGATGGTGGTGGTGGTGGTATTGGTGGTGGTGGTGGCGGCGGTGGTGGTGGTGATGGTGGTGGTGGTGCTGGTGGTGATGGTGGTGGTGGTGGCGGCGGCGGTGATGGTGGTGCTGGTGGTGATGGTGGTGGTGGTGGCGGCGGCGGTGATGGTGGTGGTGGTGGCGGCGGCGGTGATGGTGGTGATGGTGGTGCTGGTGGTGCTGGTGGTGATGGTGGTGATGAGATGCTGAGATAATCTGTACAAATGTTTATTTCAACTAACACGAAGATATAGAAATAAGAGTTTGTAAGAATGGTTAGTACAAGAGTAGAGAAAGTCATGTGAGTGCAACACATCAGATTTCTTTTTTTGTCCCTTCAGCTCCGAATTGTGGAACTTGCAGTGTATTATTTTGATGTTAAATATTGCAAACTTGAGCGTCTGTCTGTCTGTCTGTCTGTCTCCACACACACACACACACACACACACACACACACACACACACACACATGATGTTAAACCTCCGCTGAACGTTGTTTGAATCTAATTTCACTTGATGTTTTTTGTGAGAGACGTTATCTACCCCAAAGCTTTCATTTTCCTTTCGAGTGACTTCAAATTAACGGGAAAAGCCCGTTTTCTTTAAGGGAGTCTGTGTTTGCATGTTTCTCCCTTCATCATCTTTTTCCTTCCTTCATATGTTGGCTGTCCTGTTTCCATCTCAAGTCTTGTAATTTTCTAGGTTTGTCTTTCATCGTACAGGCCCTACCAAATTTTTGTTTTTAACCGACTTTTGTTTTTCAGTTATGTTGTTCTCACAGACATGCAGGTTTTTTTCCTAAACAAGGCTTTTTTTTTTCATTTAGGGGCCTCAAAACATATATTTCCGGTGAAATATCAACAGGGAATTTTTGGATGGAATACAATACTTCCCCTGGTTACTATGTGAATTTGCACCACCGGGGAGTTTTAATCTGCAGCTGACAGGTAGTCTCCTGTTTGCTGTCGACACCCCTCACCCCGTGGTGTTAGGACCTCTATCTCCACAACCGCCACTGCACAGAACGTAGCAAAGCAATGTTCTGTTGCAGCCACTGGTTTAATGCTGACGTAATTGGAATGAAAGAAAGTAGGCGGTCGGTCGGTCGGTCGGTTGGTCAGTTGAAACACACACACACACACACACACACACACACACACACACACACACACACACACACACACACACACACACACACACACACACACACGTGTTATCGGCAGGCAGACAGGAAATATTGCCGACTTCAGCCTTTGCCCGTATGCAACTTGAACAATACCAGCGTCTGTCTTTAGAACATAATCGGAATAGCAAATTATCCTATTAACAGTGTTTGTTGCATTTTTCTGTTGCTGTTTACCAGTTACGCAAAATGATTCAGAATGAACAGCACCTCAAAGGACATTCCTAAAAAATTCATGAGCATTTTACTGACCATGAAAATACATTAAATATATGTAATTTTTTTAAAAAATCTAGATGTTCGAAAATGTTCCATATTAAGCCCAGTGGGCCCTAATGACCTAGCTGTCGATGGACCCTTAAACCCTATTCACTCGTTCATTCAGTCACTCACTCCCTTGGGGTGGGAGGATTTTCATGAAAATGCCCTATCACATCCTAGAAAGATCGCCAACTTAAACACCAGCTTTGGTATTTAACCGACTTGAGTGAATTTTAACATGCACTTCCAATGAACTCTTGGATAAAACACGATACTTGCCCTGTGTTAGAGAAAGCCAAAGACACTTGCACCAAAGCAGGGTTTTAGATGTGGTTTGTATAATATTAGGGGTGCCATTATCATGCCCTAATGATTTATATAGTGGTGGATAATGCTGAGGGATTGTTTGTGCCACCCCAGGTGGTCAACACACCATACATAGCCAGTCAACCAACTAGACAAACAGCTATTTCATCACAATCACTAATAAACTCTGATAAATTCTCCACAACTCCACATTTCACCTGTCAGTGGACAGCATAATTCAAAAACGAAAAGTCGGTTAAAAACCAAAGTTGGCATTTAAGATTAACGTCTTTCAAGGATGCATCACAAAGATTTTCAAGAAAATAGCCCCACCCTGAACTACCCTTTACATGGAAATTTTTTCGAAAATTCTAATTTTCTTCAAAATGGCTCTAACGATTTTGATTAAAATGTCACATATTTGAGGTATTTTTATGACAAATGAAATGTATATTTTGAATTTTCTGGCTATAGGCCCTGTAGTCGTATTTACTCTGGACGACTTTTGCATAACTGGTAAACCGTAAGAGATAGACAAACTCTTACTGTACAAAAACTGTAGATCTTGCTAAAATACACAATTTATGTCTGAATAAATTTTCTTGTAGAGTGAACCATTTCGGAAATATTCCTTGTTAATTGTGTCAGATTCGGAAAACCTATAACTTTCGTGAAATGGAACATAGTTGTTCATTTTTTGTATGTTTAGCGTGAAAAGATTTGACTATCGCACAAGGCCTAGTATATTCTAACATTCCCCTTGTACCTACAAGGAAATAAGCAATAAGATAATTCGTACAAATGTTTATCTTAACTAACACGAAGAAGATATAGGAATAAGAGTTAGTAAGAATGGTTAGTACAGGAGTAGAGAAAGTCATGTGAGTGCAACACATCAGATTTTTTGTCCCCAAATGTGGATAAAAGATTCAGAAGGTCGTGTGGTCATATTTTCGTAAACTTGCATAACTCCACAATTGTACTAACAGAATGTTGAGCGTCACAATACAATTGTAAGGTCATATTACCTTCTAATTGTTGTAAATGCCATATGCACATAACTTGGGCTCATTCAGAAACTCGCAAACAGCCGTTTACCATTGAAATTGCGTCCTGTTTCCAACTCGTATGGAATGTGGTTCTGTATAAGACAGGTTTTCACGCCATTGTATTGATTTAAAAGCCAATAAAAAATGTTAAAGGCACTTCAGAAATGTAATAACACTGGAATTGTATTCAGTAAAGAAGTGAACATTTTCAACGTTGAAACAGAAAGTTAGTGCGTGTGGTCTAGACAAACAGTGTCCTGGGTTGCTACTGATAAAGCGGCGAGAGATAACAGACTGATAAAGGAGAGTTTGGTTTGCACTCACACATGCAACAGGTCTGCCCAGATATACCCACACTCATGTACATATATTAGAACAATTCAATGTCCAGGCTTTATCAAAAATATAATTTTGATGTGCGCTGAATCCAAACACACTCACACACATACACACGTACGCACTCACACACACACACACACACGTACGCACTCACACACACACACGCATACACACGTACACACTCTCACGGATCTTTTTCTAAAAATGCCTTTTTGGATTCAGTGGGCCTCGAGACATATTTCCACTGAAATTTCGACATTGAATTTTTTAGTAGAATATAATGCTTCCCCTACATGGTAAAATACAAGTAGAAATTTCATATATATTAGTTTAGTGAGTTACTTACGAGTTGGAGTGCACTAAACGCCTGCCTGCCTGACTGCCTGACTCTGTCTAGTCCCCAAGAGTCCACACAACACACAAGCTTTGCCCTGTTCTGCTGATGGCTGCACAATTTCTGCTACGTTCATTCCTTTTACGACACATAAAACCAAAGTGCAGTTGTCACTCTATTTGTTTATCATTCCCGGAATACAGTGAACTACATCAGTGCTGCCAACCTCACATCCTTTATATGTTAGCTTTCTGACTCAGAAAACCAAGGGCTTGTAGTCATTTCGTGGTTTTAAGGAAAAGCACCTCTGATAAAAATCTGATGCTGCATTCACATGACTTTCTCTACTCTTGTACTAACCATTCTTACAAACTCTTATTCCTATATCTTCTTCATGTTAGTTGAGATAAACATTTGTACAAATTATCTTATTGCTTATTTCCTTGTAGGTACAAGGGGAATATTAGAATACAATAGGCTTTGTGCGATCTTTGCACACTTAACGTATGAGGGGCTGGGTTCCATCTCAGGGATTCTGCGGAAACATTCTAGATTCACAATTCGACTCGATAGAACATGTTCTTCCCACTACAGGGCATGCGCAATGGCAACTTCAAGAAACATGGCCACCTTCCCACTACAGAGCATGCGCAATGGCGACTTCAAGAAACATGGCCATCTTCCCACTACAGGGCATGCGCAATGGCAACTTCAAGAAACATGGCCATCTTCCCACTACAGAGCATGCGCAATGGCGACTTCAAGAAACATGGCCACCTTCCCACTACAGAGCATGCGCAATGGCGACTTCAAGAAACATGGCCATCTTCCCACTACAGAGCATGCGCAATGGCGACTTCAAGAAACATGGCTATGTTCTCGCTACAGAGCATGCGCAATGGCGACTTCAAGAAACATGGCTATGTTCTCGCTACAGAGCATGCGCAATGGCGACTTCAAGAAACATGGCTATGTTCTCGCTACAGAGCATGCGCAATGGCAACTTCAAGAAACATGGCCATCTTCCCACTACAGAGCATGCGCAATGGCGACTTCAAGAAACATGGCTATGTTCTCGCTACAGAGCATGCGCAATGGCGACTTCAAGAAACATGGCTATGTTCTCGCTACAGAGCATGCGCAATGGCAACTTCAAGAAACATGGCCATCTTCCTGCCACAGAGCATGCGCAATGGCAACTTCAAGAAACATGGCCATCTTCCCACTACAGGGCATGCGCAATGGCAACTTCAAGAAACATGGCCATCTTCCCACTACAGAGCATGCGCAATGGCAACTTCAAGAAACATGGCTATCTTCCTGCCACAGAGCATGCGCAATGGCAACTTCAAGAAACATGGCCATCTTCCCACTACAGGGCATGCGCAATGGCAACTTCAAGAAACATGGCCATCTTCCCACTACAGAGCATGCGCAATGGCAACTTCAAGAAACATGGCCATCTTCCTGCCACAGAGCATGCGCAATGGCAACTTCAAGAAACATGGCCATCTTCCCACTACAGGGCATGCGCAATGGCAACTTCAAGAAACATGGCCACCTTCCCACTACAGAGCATGCGCAATGGCGACTTCAAGAAACATGGCTATGTTCTCGCTACAGAGCATGCGCAATGGCAACTTCAAGAAACATGGCCATCTTCCCACTACAGGGCATGCGCAATGGCAACTTCAAGAAACATGGCTATCTTCCCACTACAGAGCATGCGCAATGGCGACTTCAAGAAACATGGCTATGTTCTCGCTACAGAGCATGCGCAATGGCAACTTCAAGAAACATGGCTATTTTCTCGCTACAGAGCATGCGCAATGGCGACTTCAAGAAACATGGCCATCTTCCCACTACAGGGCATGCGCAATGGCAACTTCAAGAAACATGGCCACCTTCCCACTACAGAGCATGCGCAATGGCGACTTCAAGAAACATGGCCATCTTCCCACTACAGGGCATGCGCAATGGCAACTTCAAGAAACATGGCCATCTTCCCACTACAGGGCATGCGCAATGGCGACTTCAAGAAACATGGCCATCTTCCCACTACAGGGCATGCGCAATGGCAACTTCAAGAAACATGGCCATCTTCCCACTACAGGGCATGCGCAATGGCAACTTCAAGAAACATGGCCATCTTCCCACTACAGGGCATGCGCAATGGCGACTTCAAGAAACATGGCCATCTTCCCACTACAGGGCATGCGCAATGGCAACTTCAAGAAACATGGCCATCTTCCCACTACAGGGCATGCGCAATGGCAACTTCAAGAAACATGGCCATCTTCCCACTACAGGGCATGCGCAATGGCGACTTCAAGAAACATGGCCATCTTCCCACTACAGAGCATGCGCAATGGCGACTTCAACAAACATGGCCATCTTCCCACTACAGAGCATGCGCAATGGCGACTTCAAGAAACATGGCCATCTTCCCACTACAGAGCATGCGCAATGGCGACTTCAACAAACATGGCCATCTTCCCACTACAGAGCATGCGCAATGGCAACTTCAACAAACATGGCCATCTTCCCACTACAGAGCATGCGCAATGGCGACTTCAAGAAACATGGCCATCTTCCCACTACAGAGCATGCGCAATGGCGACTTCAAGAAACATGGCCATCTTCCCACTACAGAGCATGCGCAATGGCAACTTCAAGAAACATGGCCATCTTCCTGCCACAGAGCATGCGCAATGGCAACTTCAAGAAACATGGCCATCTTCCCACTACAGAGCATGCGCAATGGCAACTTCAAGAAACATGGCTATCTTCCCACTACAGAGCATGCGCAATGGCAACTTCAAGAAACATGGCCATCTTCCCACTACAGAGCATGCGCAATGGCAACTTCAAGAAACATGGCCATCTTCCCACTACAGAGCATGCGCAATGGCGACTTCAAGAAACATGGCCATCTTCCCACTACAGAGCATGCGCAATGGCAACTTCAAGAAACATGGCCATCTTCCCACTACAGAGCATGCGCAATGGCAACTTCAAGAAACATGGCCATCTTCCCACTACAGAGCATGCGCAATGGCGACTTCAAGAAACATGGCCATCTTCCCACTACAGGGCATGCGCAATGGCGACTTCAAGAAACATGGCCATCTTCCCACTACAGAGCATGCGCAATGGCGACTTCAAGAAACATGGCCATCTTCCCACTACAGGGCATGCGCAATGGCAACTTCAAGAAACATGGCCATCTTCCCACTACAGAGCATGCGCAATGGCAACTTCAAGAAACATGGCCATCTTCCCACTACAGAGCATGCGCAATGGCAACTTCAAGAAACATGGCCATCTTCCTGCTACAGAGCATGCGCAATGGCAACTTCAAGAAACATGGCCATCTTCCCACTACAGAGCATGCGCAATGGCAACGTCAACAAACATGGCCATCTTCCCACTACAGAGCATGCGCAATGGCAACTTCAAGAAACATGGCCATCTTCCCACTACAGAGCATGCGCAATGGCAACTTCAAGAAACATGGCCATCTTCCCACTACAGGGCATGCGCAATGGCAACTTCAAGAAACATGGCCATCTTCCCACTACAGAGCATGCGCAATGGCAACGTCAACAAACATGGCCATCTTCCCACTACAGAGCATGCGCAATGGCAACTTCAAGAAACATGGCCATCTTCCTGCTACAGAGCATGCGCAATGGCAACTTCAAGAAACATGGCTATGTTCTCGCTACAGAGCATGCGCAATGGCAACTTCAAGAAACATGGCCATCTTCCTGCTACAGAGCATGCGCAATGGCAACGTCAACAAACATGGCCATCTTCCCACTACAGAGCATGCGCAATGGCAACTTCAAGAAACATGGCCATCTTCCTGCTACAGAGCATGCGCAATGGCAACTTCAAGAAACAAGGCTATGATCTCGCTACAGAGCATGCGCAATGGCAACTTCAAGAAACATGGCCATCTTCCTGCTACAGAGCATGCGCAATGGCAACTTCAAGAAACAAGGCTATGTTCTCGCTACAGAGCATGCGCAATGGCAACTTCAAGAAACATGGCCATCTTCCTGCTACAGAGCATGCGCAATGGCAACTTCAAGAAACATGGCCATCTTCCTGCTACAGAGCATGCTCAATGGCAACTTCAAGAAACATGGCTATGTTCCCACTACAGAGCATGCGCAATGGCGACTTCAAGAAACATGGCCATCTTCCCACTACAGAGCATGCGCAATGGCAACTTCAAGAAACATGGCTATGTTCTCGCTACAGAGCATGTGCAATGGCAACTTCAAGAAACATGGCCATCTTCCCACTACAGAGCATGCGCAATGGCAACTTCAAGAAACATGGCCATCTTCCTGCTACAGAGCATGCGCAATGGCAACTTCAAGAAACATGGCTATGTTCTCGCTACAGAGCATGCGCAATGGCAACTTCAAGAAACATGCCCATCTTCGTGCTACAGAGCATGCGCAATGGCAACTTCAAGAAACATGGCCATCTTCCTGCTACAGAGCATGCGCAATGGCAACTTCAAGAAACATGGCTATGTTCTCGCTACAGAGCATGCGCAATGGCAACTTCAAGAAACATGGCCATCTTCCTGCTACAGAGCATGCGCAATGGCAACTTCAAGAAACATGGCCATCTTCCCACTACAGAGCATGCGCAATGGCAACTTCAAGAAACATGGCCATCTTCCCACTACAGAGCATGCGCAATGGCAACTTCAAGAAACATGGCCATCTTCCCACTACAGAGCATGCGCAATGGCAACTTCAAGAAACATGGCCATCTTCCTGCTACAGAGCATGCGCAATGGCAACTTCAAGAAACATGGCCATCTTCCCACTACAGAGCATGCGCAATGGCAACTTCAAGAAACATGGCCATCTTCCCACTACAGAGCATGCGCAATGGCGACTTCAAGAAACATGGCCATCTTCCCACTACAGAGCATGCGCAATGGCAACTTCAAGAAACATGGCCATCTTCCCACTACAGAGCATGCGCAATGGCAACTTCAAGAAACATGGCCATCTTCCTGCTACAGAGCATGCGCAATGGCAACTTCAAGAAACATGGCCATCTTCCCACTACAGAGCATGCGCAATGGCGACTTCAAGAAACATGGCCATCTTCCCACTACAGAGCATGCGCAATGGCGACTTCAAGAAACATGGCCATCTTCCCACTACAGGGCATGCGCAATGGCGACTTCAAGAAACATGGCCATCTTCCCACTACAGGGCATGCGCAATGGCGACTTCAAGAAACATGGCCATCTTCCCACTACAGGGCATGCGCAATGGCGACTTCAAGAAACATGGCCATCTTCCCACTACAGGGCATGCGCAATGGCAACTTCAAGAAACATGGCCATCTTCCCACTACAGGGCATGCGCAATGGCGACTTCAAGAAACATGGCCATCTTCCCACTACAGGGCATGCGCAATGGCGACTTCAAGAAACATGGCCATCTTCCCACTACAGGGCATGCGCAATGGCGACTTCTAAGGCACAGAGGAAGCGAAATTCGCGATATTAGCGATATTTTGGTTCTTGTTTGTTTCACATTGACTTGTTAGTTTCTTCACACAGTTCTGTATCATTACGTTCGAGCAGGCGAGGTCTGTCGGGTCGGCTAGTATCTTACATTTCAAGTTTAGTGGTTTGCCTTAACACTTTATTACAATCTACAACTCATGCTTAACGCATGACCCTTAAATTAAATTATTCTGTAGTTTAACGACGCTGTCAATTGCCAGGATCACATCAGCGTCACCGGTGTGTCGGAATTTCGTCCCACAAGAATTCTTCTTTTACATAAATGAGACATGGAGCTGTTAAAAACCATCGGTCTGGGCCGGGTTTGAGCCCGCGTGTAACCAACTCAGTCACCCAGATCGACAGACAGGGGGAAGTATGTATGTACCCCAACACTTATCCACCGATCACCATCACATCTAAATGAGTATTTTTATGCAACATATTACATTCTCATCATTTTCTCTACTAATTTTCACTTTAGGAAACACAATCACAATCTTTTTCTACTCGTGTTCTACAAACAATTCATATAATGTTCTATGTGTTTGAAATATAAAGACAACGTATTACATTCATACGGTTTTCTCTACTCACGTTTGTGCGCGCACACACACACACACAAACACGGCCACGCCGTAGCCGAGTGGTTACACCATTCGCTTTTTACCAAAGCGACCCAGGTTCGGTCCCAGGCAACTGAATGTGGGATTTGTGGTGGACAAAGCGACGCTGGGGCGAGTTTCTTCTCCGTTTTCCCCCCGCCATCTTCATTCCACGTATCATCAGTGTCACCGCCTGTAAGGTATCTTCAGGATACCTCACAACGTGTATTTCTAATTTGATCTCGTTATGGAATCTTAATGCAATGTTTGGCTATGTGATAGTGAACGTGATGAACGAGAGTGGGGTGAGAAAGTCATGTGTTCAGCTGCTATTGCTGTGTGTTTATCTGTTAGAGCACGTTCGGAACACAGTTATAGCTGCAGGGGTTTCTGTTTTCTGTTGGTAAAACACGGCCAACTTTCACCGTAACCACCACGTACTGACACAAGCTAATTGCAGGGCACTGCCTCTATCTTCCAAATCACAACGGAAGTTGTTAAACGTCACACAGGATGTGCTACATATTTATATAACAGACATTTCCGTGTGTCAGTATACCACCTTGGTATGTTTGTGTCTGTGTGTCAGTCTATGGACAGTAAAACTCAAAAACGAAAAGTCGGTTAAAAACTAAAGTTGGTATTTAAGTTAAATGTCTTTCAAGGATACGACACGAAGATTTTGAAGAAAATAGCCCCACCCTAAACTACCCTTTACATGGAAAATGTTTCGAAAATTTTGATTTTATTGAAAATGGCTAAAACGATTTGAATTAAAATGTCATACGTTTGAGATATTTTTATAACAAATGAAATGTATATCTTGAATTTTCTAGGTATAGCCGCTGTAGTCGTATTTACTCTGGATAACTTTTGCGTAATTGGTAAACTGTAAGAGATAGACAAAATCTTACTATACAAAAAATGTAGATCTCGCTAAAATACACAATTTATGTCTCAATAAATTTTCTTGTAGGGTGAACCATTTCGGAGATATTGCTTGTTATGTGTGTGAGTTTCGGAAAGCTTAAAACTTTCCTGAAATGGAACATCGTTGTTCATTCTTTTTATATGTTAAGCGTGCAAAGCTTTAAAAGATTTGACTATCGCACAAAGCCTACTGTACTCCCATATTCCCCTTGTACCTACAAGGAAATAAGCAATAAGATAATTTGTACAAATGTTTATCTCAACTAACATGAAGAAGATATAGGAATAAGAGTTTGTAAGAATGGTTAGTACAAGAGCAGAGAAAGTCATGTGAGTGCAACACAGATATAGTATTTAAATTGATATTTTATTTATAAAATAGTCCATATTGAAGATGTTTTAGGATACTGGTTTCTGTGTGTATGTGTGACTTGTGTTGAATCTACGCTGATAACAGTCTTATCTCGCAACAAACAGGAAGTGACTAAGGAATGATAGTTGCGAGCAATAAAATGGGAGAAAATACTTTACAACTTCAACAACAAGATTTGTTTAAGAGGTAGAACTGGAACTTAAAAATTCAATGCCACAACTGGGATTTGAACCACAGACCTTCCAACAGTAAGTTTGTTGGCATACATAAATAATAATTAACAAGATTTGTATTTCACAAAAGAACTCGTTTAAGCATTGCTCGACTATCAGTAACAAGAGTTCTTAGGCGTCTTTCACCAAAATTATCGCTAAGATAAATCTGATGTGTTGCACTCACATGACTTTCTCTACTCACTCTTGTACTAACCATTCTCACCAACTCTTATTCCTATATCTCCATGTTAGTTGAGATAAACATTTGTACAAATCATCTTATAGCTCAACGAGTGGGATGGTTCAGGCGGTAACGTCTGTGAGAGGTCGCGGGTTCGACGTGAGCGAGGTGTCCCCCTCCGCCTGTACCCTTTATCCTTTTTACCTTTACTATACGGAGTAGAGAAAGTAAAAACTGGTAAATGTAAGTGGTTTTTCAGGATAAGGTTCTTATGAGGCCCATTTCACTATAACATATTACAACCATATAGTTTACTTTTACGTAAAACATTCACATGTGTTTCTCTACTCACTCTTCTACAAACAATTCAGATAATTTTCTATACGACTGAAATAGAAATGCAACTTACTGCATTCTCACCAGTTTCTCTGCTACTAAATACAGGAAGTATCGTATTCGACTCAATAAATCGATTTCGAGATTTCACCGGAAATATATGTTTTGAGGTCCCCTGAATGCGAAAAGTGTGTGTGTGTTAGTCTGTGTGTCTGGATGCGACACGAAGATTTTAAAGAAAATAGCCCCACTCTAAACTACCCTTTACATGGAAATTTTTTCGCAAGTTTTGATTTTCTTAAAAATGGCTCTGACGATTTTGTTTAAAATGCCATATGTTTAATATATTAGTATGAAAAATTAAATGTATATTTTGAATTTTCTGGCTATAGCCCCTGTAGTCCTGTATACTCTGGGGGAATTTTGCATAACTGGTAAACCATAAGAGATAGACAAAATCTTACGATACAAAAAATGTAGATCACGCTAAAACATAATAATAATAATAATAATAATAATAATAATAATAATAATAATAATAATAATAATAATAATAATAATAATAATAATAATAATAATAATAATAATAATAATAATAATAATAATAATAATAATAATAATAATAATAATAATAATAATAATAATAATAATAATAATAATAATAATAATAATAATAATAATAATAATAATAATAATAATAATAATAATAATAATAATAATAATAATAATAATAATAATAATAATAATAATAATAATAATAATAATAATAATAATAATAATAATAATAATAATAATAATAATAATAATAATAATAATAATAATAATAATAATAATAATAATAATAATAATAATAATAATAATAATAATAATAATAATAATAATAATAATAATAATAATAATAATAATAATAATAATAATAATAATAATAATAATAATAATAATAATAATAATAATAATAATAATAATAATAATAATAATAACCAAGAGCATATAGATGAAATGTACGCGGTGCCCCCTCCTCCCTGCCCCCCCCCCCCCCCCCCCAACAGAGAGGGTCGAATGAGTTAGTTCCATTGATGAAGTTTGGCGTCACGCCTGTGAACTCCGGCAGCTGTACAGGGAAACGACAAGGATGAAGGAAAATTCCCACTTTCTCGATACTAGGTACCTACACATACATATATATACTGGTTTTCCTTGTCTTGCGTCAACCGCAGTTCAGCCTTCACCATCTTCCTTAAAAATGAAGGACATTTCAAAAAATGTTCCTACACCTAAGTCGCTTAAAAACCAACACATTTTTCCCTGACCAACCTCAACGCAACACTAGCCCAATTAAGTTACCTGAGTTGATATCTGGTATATTCAACATGTGGAATTTTGGGATTCCCCTGGGTTTCGTAAACTGCCCGGCAGTGCCAACATTTTTATCACCTTACCTCTCAAATCTATTGCAAAATTAATTTATAAAATCACATGTGTTGCACTCATATGACTTTCTCTACTCTTGTACTAACCATTCTTACAAACTCTTATTCCTATATCTTCTTCGTGTTAGTTGAGATAAACATTTGTACAAATTAACTTACTGCTTATTTCCTTGTAGATACAAGGGGAATATTAGAATACAGTAGGCTTTGTGCGATAGTCAAATGTTTTAAAGCTTTAAGATTCCGTTCTCTTTGGACACTTAACATATAAAAATCGAATAACTGTGTTCCATTTGACAGAAGTGTAAGTTCTCCAAGATTCACACAAACAACAAGGAATATCTCCGAAATGGTTCAGTCCACAGAAAAATTTATCCTAACATAAATTGTGTGTTTTAGCAAGATCTACATTTTTTGTGCAGTAAGATTTGGTCCATCTCTAACGGTTTACCAGTTATGCAAAAGTCGGCCAGAGTAAACAGGACTACAGGGGCTATAGCCAGAAAATTCAAGATATACATTTCATTTGGCATAAAAATATCTCAAACATATGACATTTTAGTCAAAATTGTTGTAGAAATTTTGGAGAAAATAAAAATTTACGAAAAAATTTCCATGTAAAGGGTAGTTTAGGGTTGAGGGATTTTCTTCAAAATCTTTGTGTCGCATCCTTGAAAGGAATTAAACTTAAATATCAAGTTTGGTTTTCAACCGAGTTTTCGTTTTTGATTTATGCTAATACTTCCTCTATTAAAAATACAGTATATCCTTAATCACTTCTCCCACATACTTGTAAAACAGCTGGAAGATTGAAATAATTCCTTGGTACATTCTCTTTCTCTGATTGACGAAATTTCAGTGATATTCTCGTCAGAAACATGTTGAGGAATTTACCGAAGAACTCTTGGCTGTTTTCGCATGCGCCTGTGACGTCATGCGACGTCGAAAGCATGTTTTCTTTATACAAATCATTTTTACAGATAAACTCAGGAGATTTACACAAGAAAATCTCTATATGTATTACAACAGCGTTCAATAAATAAATGGGAATGAAATTAAGAATACGAGAGTGTTTTATGCACGCTGGCTGCGTTCGTGCTTACTGCGCAAGTCACAACTGAATACATAAACACACTTACTTACCTTATAATTAGTGTCAGTTGCAAACACGCAAACAGGTACAAATATATCACAGGTATGTTTTACTTGAAGAAGATTTAATTCGCCAGACGTGAAAGTTTTCGCCAACACGGCCGAAGATCTGGTTCACTTGTCAAGGTGTGTTTCTAGTTCCCCCTGCAGAGTGCAGCAGCGGCACTATCTCCCTCCCTCCTCCCTCCTCTCCACTGAGGAGACACTTTCTTGACGTGACCTTGTTATAGTAGGTATTATTATCAGGAAGGGAAGCAACTGGTTTCGCGTGCAAATTAATTTTTTTCTTGCTTATTCTCTCGTATTTCCTCGTTGTCGTGGCTTACGTATTTCTAACTGGAATTGCATTGTTTTAGTTTCATATCCGTTACTTGGAGTCGCCACTGCACAGAGCTCACGAGGCCTACCTTCCTGCAATAAACATAGCACTCATATGACTCTCTCTACTCACTCGTCTACCCATTATTCTTACAAAACCAAACTTTTACTTTCTCTACTACATATAGTAAGCAAGGGAAATATAGTTTAAGGCCCCCTGAATCCAATAAAAGCATTTATAAAAAAAGATCCGCGCGAGCGAGCACGTGTGTGTGTTTTTCTGTAGGTAGCATAACTCAAAAACCAAAGTTAACTGAGTTCTCATTGGCTGTTTATGGTTAGACCACGGTTGCACTCGAACACTATGGATTGAATTTAATATAATAAGGAATGGGACTTGGTCCAAAGGACAGCGCAGCCAGCCATCAGGAGGAGGAGCAGCATCAGCAGAAGTAGCAGCAAATCAGCGACGAGTAACCGACGAGTGAACTTCACCACCCTCGGCCAACTACACAAGACGGCAATAACATTGCCTTGCGAAGATCTACAAGAACTTCACCGGCCCTGCCATCTCTCTATCCACGCAGCCCACCAAACCTATTTTCCCAAACCACCCCTCCTGTAGCCAGGTTTTAGACCTTGCCGAAAGAACAGTACAGTTCTGTGGTTCGGAGGAACCACACCACAGGCAGCTTTTAAAGCTAAGAGTAATAAAACCGTGCTTCTTAGCAGCTACTCCCTCTTACCTGTCGCCATGCCCAAAATTCAAGGGCCGACGACACTCCCTACAAAACCCCCTCCCGACCCTAACGCTAATACCGCTACCACGTCCGGACAGATACATAGACACACAACATAAGCAGCAGCTCAAGTGACTCCAACTTAAACACAAGCACTGAGTCAAATGCCAGCGTCTCACGCACTATCACCAGTAAACAACCACCTGGTCCAAATGCAACATGGACATTTCACGCTCTACATCCTGACGTGTGAACCAGAAAAGCAAAATGCCTGACTTATAAAATCATTGATGGAAAAACACCAACAACCTGCCGAGTCCCTATTCCGCGTAATTACGAAATTACACATCGCCACAATATACGTTCCCCCAGATGGACATCTCCCCACCACCTTACTCAACTACCTTCATGACAATTACAGAAATCTAATAATAGCAGCCGACCTCAACGCAAATGACAAAGAACTACTCGACGAACACACAAACAGGCTTGGAAAAGAACTGGTGGAGATTCTGAAACATACTGAACTGAAACTAATCCTCACACCAGGCCCCACACGAATAGGACAAGGCTCACAGAAAAACAGTTCACCGGACAAAATATTAGTATCCAAACATACATATCCTCTAGTGCAAGACATTACAACAGATGCACCACCAGATACTGACCACATGCCGGTCATAGTCACTCTAAAAACTGGTCAGTGGAAAACACAAGTCTCCAAAACAATAACCGTGAAAGACTATGACAACGCAGATTGGAACCTCTACAAAGTCACAGCACTAGAACTAACCAGAAATTTAGTACAAGCCACACCAACGACAACACATGAGATGGATCAACAAGCACAAGCACTTACAAACATCATCATACAAGCACACACAGTAGCAATTCCCATCAAGACCGTCCAAATAAATCCATACAGCAGACCACTCCCTAAGGAAGTCATACAGCTCATAAAAAAGAAGAGAAAGGCACATCGAAACTACCTGAAAACACACAACCCAGCGGACAAAACAATCCTAAACAAAATGCAAGAAGATGTCAAACAAGCCATACAAGAACACAACCGCCAACACTGGGACAGAAAGCTTCAAGACCTAACACATTCGCATCAGCACAACCCAGCAAAGTTCTGGAAATTAATCAAAAGTACCAGGAAAAAAACTGCCCCCAACTACCCCATTAAAAAAATGGAAAAATTGTCACAGATACTCACGAAAAACTTCAAATCTTCCGCTCATACTACAACGAAGTATTCCAAACACCACACAGTCCAGACTTCAATCAAAGATATTTCAATAGAATTAACTTTCATATCCAGCTACAACACCAACTTTACACCCCACAACTTGATATACAAGAGCTAAATCCTGATGATGAAGCAGAAACACCCTTAACCAGTGAAGACATATTGGCAACAGTCAAAAACACAAAAAATACAGCCCCCGGACCGGACAGCGTCACATATCAGATGATTAAAAATCTGCCAACAGAAACCTTACATGTACTAGCAAATATATACAACAACATGCTCCGGTTCGGCTACCATCCTACAAATTGGAAAACAGCGCATATCCTACTGTTCCAGAAACCTGGAGAAGACAACACCGATCATCGGAATTATAGGCCAATATCGCTAACATCAACCCTCTCCAAAATATTTGAGAGGGTCATGGTTAAACGGCTATCAAAAATATGCAATGAAAAACATCTCATTCCAAGAACACAAGCCGGATATCGCAGCGAAATTACCATCCAAGACCAACTTGTTCGAGTGCTGTCGGAATTTAAAAACAGCTACAATATAGGATTTGCAACAGTTGCAGCGTTTCTGGACGTCAAATCAGCCTTTGACAAATGCTGGATCAATGGTGTCTTATATAAACTTACAGATTACAAAATACATCCAAGAATAACAAGATGGATTGCCAGCTTTTTGTCAGACAGAACAGCCAACATAAAGACCGAAAACAACCTATCCAGATCCATTACGCTGCAAGCAGGAACACCTCAAGGGAGCGCCATATCAGGTCTCCTGTATATCAGCCAATTCACCCCAGCATCCAACTTGCCCAGTACGCTGATGTGCACAAGCCCCCGTACACTCCAGGCCAAACATCAACTACAACTACAGCTTAAAAAATACCTTGATTGGACCAAAAAATGGCGCATATCGATAAATACAGAGAAGACACAAGCCATAATCATCAGAAAGAAGAGAAAATTCCTGCATAACAATCTCACACTCAACTTCAATAAATCCATAATCCCATGTGCAAAATCAATAAAATATCTTGGCATAGAAATCAACACAAAAGTTACAGTAGGACCACATTACAAAACCCTCCTCAATAAAACAAGAGCAATACATTCCACGCTTACGTTCCTCGCCAGGCTCAACAAAACAGGTCTTAGTACACATATACTGACGTGATTATACAAAGCGCTGATCCGTCCCTGTCTAACATATGGAGCAGTGGCCCTGATACAGTAGGACCACATTACAAAACCCTCCTCAATAAAACAAGAGCAATACATTCCACGCTTACGTTCCTCGCCAGGCTCAACAAAACAGGTCTTAGTACACATATACTGACGTGATTATACAAAGCGCTGATCCATCCCTGTCTAACATATGGAGCAGTGGCCCTGATACAGTAGGACCACATTACAAAACCCTCCTCAATAAAACAAGAGCAATACATTCCACGCTCACGTTCCTCGCCAGGCTCAACAAAACAGGACTTAGTACACATATACTGACGCGATTATACAAAGCGCTGATCCGTCCCTGTCTAACATATGGAGCAGTGGCCCTGATACAGTAGGACCACATTACAAAACCCTCCTCAATAAAACAAGAGCAATACATTCCACGCTTACGTTCCTCGCCAGGCTCAACAAAACAGGTCTTAGTACACATATACTGACGTGATTATACAAAGCGCTGATCCGTCCCTGTCTAACATATGGAGCAGTGGCCCTGATACAGTAGGACCACATTACAAAACCCTCCTCAATAAAACAAGAGCAATACATTCCACGCTCACGTTCCTCGCCAGGCTCAACAAAACAGGACTTAGTACACATATACTGACGCGATTATACAAAGCGCTGATCCGTCCCTGTCTAACATATGGAGCAGTGGCCCTGATACAGTAGGACCACATTACAAAACCCTCCTCAATAAAACAAGAGCAATACATTCCACGCTTACGTTCCTCGCCAGGCTCAACAAAACAGGACTTAGTACACATATACTGACGCGATTATACAAAGCGCTAATACGCCCCTGTCTAACATATGGAGCAGTGGCCCTGATACAGTAGGACCACATTACAAAACCCTCCTCAATAAAACAAGAGCAATACATTCCACGCTCACGTACCTCGCCAGGCTCAACAAAACACACATATACTGACGTGATTATACAAAGCGCTAATCCGTCCCTGTCTAACATATGGAGCAGTGGCCCTGATACAGTAGGACCACATTACAAAACCCTCCTCAATAAAACAAGAGCAATACATTCCACGCTCACGTACCTCGCCAGGCTCAACAAAACACACATATACTGACGTGATTATACAAAGCGCTGATCCGTCCCTGTCTAACATATGGAGCAGTGGCCCTGATACAGTAGGACCACATTACAAAACCCTCCTCAATAAAACAAGAGCAATACATTCCACGCTCACGTTCCTCACCAGGCTCAACAAAACAGGACTTAGTACACATATACTGACGCGATTATACAAAGCGCTGATCCGTCCCTGTCTAACATATGGAGCAGTGGCCCTGATACAGTAGGACCACATTACAAAACCCTCCTCAATAAAACAAGAGCAATACATTCCACGCTCACGTACCTCGCCAGGCTCAACAAAACAGGACTTAGTACACATATACTGACGCGATTATACAAAGCGCTAATCCGTCCCTGTCTAACATATGGAGCAGTGGCCCTGATACAGTAGGACCACATTACAAAACCCTCCTCAATAAAACAAGAGCAATACATTCCACGCTCACGTACCTCGCCAGGCTCAACAAAACAGGACTTAGTACACATATACTGACGCGATTATACAAAGCGCTGATCCGTCCCTGTCTAACATATGGAGCAGTGGCCCTGATACAGTAGGACCACATTACAAAACCCTCCTCAATAAAACAAGAGCAATACATTCCACGCTCACGTTCCTCGCCAGGCTCAACAAAACAGGACTTAGTACACATATACTGACGCGATTATACAAAGCGCTGATCCGTCCCTGTCTAACATATGGAGCAGTGGCCAAGATACAGTAGGACCACATTACAAAACCCTCCTCAATAAAACAAGAGCAATACATTCCACGCTCACGTTCCTCGCCAGGCTCAACAAAACACACATATACTGACGCGATTATACAAAGCGCTGATCCGTCCCTGTCTAACATATGGAGCAGTGGCCCTGATACAGTAGGACCACATTACAAAACCCTCCTCAATAAAACAAGAGCAATACATTCCACGCTCACGTTCCTCGCCAGGCTCAACAAAACAGGACTTAGTACACATATACTGACGCGATTATACAAAGCGCTAATCCGTCCCTGTCTAACATATGGAGCAGTGGCCCTGATACAGTAGGACCACATTACAAAACCCTCCTCAATAAAACAAGAGCAATACATTCCACGCTCACGTTCCTCGCCAGGCTCAACAAAACACACATATACTGACGCGATTATACAAAGCGCTGATCCGTCCCTGTCTAACATATGGAGCAGTGGCCCTGATACAGTAGGACCACATTACAAAACCCTCCTCAATAAAACAAGAGCAATACATTCCACGCTCACGTACCTCGCCAGGCTCAACAAAACACACATATACTGACGTGATTATACAAAGCGCTGATCCGTCCCTGTCTAACATATGGAGCAGTGGCCCTGATACAGTAGGACCACATTACAAAACCCTCCTCAATAAAACAAGAGCAATACATTCCACGCTTACGTTCCTCGCCAGGCTCAACAAAACAGGACTTAGTACACATATACTGACGCGATTATACAAAGCGCTAATCCGTCCCTGTCTAACATATGGAGCAGTGGCCCTGATACAGTAGGACCACATTACAAAACCCTCCTCAATAAAACAAGAGCAATACATTCCATGCTCACGTTCCTCGCCAGGCTCAACAAAACAGGACTTAGTACACATATACTGACGCGATTATACAAAGCGCTAATCCGTCCCTGGAGCAGTGGCCCTGATGCCACTTATATCAGAAACAACTATGGCAAGGATTCAAGCGTTTGAGCGTAGATGTCTACGAACTGCCAACAAACTCTTCCCCAATTATAAAAACACATTAATCCACGAGTATGCAAGGACAATGCCAATCGACAAGCATATTGCAAATCTGATGCTGAACTATATACACAATGCCCATACCAGACCCTACAGAAGAATATTGATAAGAACAGCCCAAACAATGAGAAAACTCCCTCCTGAACAACAAGAAGAAAATCCACCACTACTAACCTTAATCGAAATTTACGACAAACACCAAGAGCAACAGAAACAACAAGCAGAGCAATACCTTCAAGCATTAGTAAACATCTAATACTCATCACCCCCCGAAACAAGAGAACAAAACCACAAATAATTTAAAAATTGCAAGGCTGAGCTAACAAATAATAAAAAAACATGCACCAAACAAAACGTCTGAGGGCAGAAGCAGAGACGGCGGCATGTTGTGGGACCCGGGCCTTAACAAACACACTTAACATTGTAAATGTGTAAATATGCAAAATACAAACACACACAAAAAAAAAAAAAAATAAATAAATAAATAAATAATAATAATAAAAATATATAAACAAAAAATAAACAACAAGATGCACATTTACACATGTTAATAACTACAATAATCTGCCATACGTACACGCTGAAGGATCTCTCGCGTAACAAGACAAAAAATGCAAATACTAGGCTGAAGAAGGTAAAACCCTAAACTGCCTGGGTTTTGGTTCTACCAAACCCAAAATCGAATTTTGATTGATTGATTATCCAAAGCACATCCTAATGAGAAGATGACGTCAATATTGTACCGGGGAAGGTTAGACCCCTCACATTGTGAATTTATTCAACTATTCGTGAAATACAAAGTTCTGTAGTGGAGTTAGATAAGGAAGATAAAGTGCTTATCTTATCAAAATGTTATTTCAGGAGGTAAACAGTGTTTGTTATCTCTGTATTACGGGCAGTCAACAGCGACAAGATCATATTCCATGTTCGCCATTGCTCGTATTTGCGGCGATTTTCAAACACTTTACCTATCGCTATGAATATATTGGAAAGTCAGTGTTCTTCGTGTTAGTTGAGATAAACATTCGTACAAATTATCTTACTCCTTTGTAGCAATTAGCAAATCAAGTGTTGAAGTTGAGATGAAGACGCGTGTCTGAAGATACAGTGAATGTCGGTTATAAGAACGGCTCGGCTGCACCCAAGGCTGTTGCAACCTGTCTGATACAGAGGGCGTTTTGTGGTTCACTCAAGGACCACATTGACACTATCCCCTTACTTAAATGTCACCATTTACTTGTTTCTTACATGCAATGTTAAGTACGTACACGTGACAATGTCAGTGTAAACATCGCGTGAATAATCCACCCTTGGTGGTTCTACTTCAGCGGCGTCACGAA
Source organism: Tenodera sinensis (assembly GCA_030765045.1). NCBI lineage: Eukaryota > Metazoa > Arthropoda > Insecta > Mantodea > Mantidae > Tenodera > Tenodera sinensis. The sequence continues at coordinate 119,483,417 of CM060971.1, forward strand.
ATAGGCTCACGTGACCAAATTATTACTGTAAAACGACTACAACTTGCACTAACTATTAAAATCAAACACAAGTGTTGGCCCTTAAGGGTCTGAGAGACCCCTAGGTTTATTGAAACGTCATAGTTTACGAGCGAACGTGCCTCTGCAATAAAAACATCTAACATTATACTTAACTTGGTTGTTTGCCGCAGCGATTACCTTATCTGTTTATTTCTCTAGCTGCAAGAATGACTAATCCACAGTTACAGGGGTCAACCAAGCCATGTTACACAGGGAAGTCATTACATTCCTTCTAATATGTGAGTCATAGAAGCATTACAAACAAAAAAAGTATAATTACATTTTGTTCTTTGATCAGCTGATTCCGAAAAAGTAAATGGTTGGAATGTACGAAGATAACAGTTTGTTACTGGTAAGATGGTAGACTAACTTGGGACATCACACAGGGTTGCAAAATAATCAAAAGACGTTAACAAATTCCCCCAGCCGCATGTCGACAACGTTGCGTTGAGGTTGGTCAGGGAATTGACCTGTTTTCTACATGTAAACAGGTCGAGCGCTTTCACTTTTGCTAATGATTTGGCAGGTAACGGTTGTGATTGGCCCGCGCTCGTACAGTAAACATAGAAGGAAACAAGTGGCAGCAGTAGTGACGTGTTTATGTACTGTACCAGTGAAAGTGACACTAGTATAATTTCGATTAAAATGGCATAAATGAAACGTATACCTTGAATTTTTTGGAAAGTCCTCTTTATTTTGAATAACTTTTGTGTAAGTGGCAAACCGTAAAGAATACACGAAATCTTACTGCTACAAAATTTATGCGAAATACATTTTTGTAGTATTAACCATTTCCGAGATATTCCTTGTTATTTTTATGAGTTTTGAAGCACTAGAAATGCGAAGTTGCGCAACTATAAAACATTTCAAATATTTATCTGTCTTAACGTGAACTAGACAGCGGTTAGATTGTACAAGAGTAGAGAAAGTCATGTGAGTGTAACTCCAGACTTTTTTGTAGTGACGTGTACAACACAGAGAGACGATACGGGCTTGTCATGAAAACACAAAATAAATGCAGTACTGGGGTGGAGGGTGAGTCGATACGCGCGAGCTTAATAGAGAGGGGTGGTTTATCAGCGGTAACCCTCAAAAAGATCAAACTGTCATTAATTTTTCACACTTCAGTCGCCATTAGAAGTGCACAGTCCATTAATATCATTGTCAGTACGAAGGGAATAATCATTCATTCTTGTTAAAACCTCTGTCAATCGAAATAACAAAAGAAAAGACAAACAAAACCCCCACCCCCCCCCACCCCCATACAAAGGGCAGATAGAATTTATAAAAATGGATGTGCGGTATTGGGATTAAACAAGCAACAAATGAACAAAACTTCTGGATTAAAATAAAATGATAGGTTATTTTTAAATGCTCGTTGAAACTTTGCGATACAATATAACACGTTTTATGTATTATATTGTATTTATACATAAGCACCTTTAATAAAACACCCTGAGGGGCTGCACTAGATCAAAAAAATACTATTTCAAAAATGTCATGTGTTGCACTCACATGACTTTCTCTACTCTTGTACTAACCATTCTTACAAACTCTTATTCCTATATCTTCTTCGTGTTAGTTGTACAAATTATCTTATTGTTTATTTCCTTGTAGGTACAAAGGGAATATAGTAGACTTTGTGTGATAGTCAAATCTTTTAAAGCATCGAGATTGCGTTCTCTTTGCACGCTTAACATATAAAAAAATGAGCAACGATGTTCCATTTCACGAAAGGTTTAAGTTTTCTGAAACTCACACACATAACAAGGAATATCTCCGAAATGGTTCAATCTACAAGAAAATTTATTGAGGCATAAATTGTCTATTTTAGCAAGATCTACATTTTTTGTATAGTAAGATTTGGTCTATCTCTAACGGTTTACCAGTTATGCAAAAGTCGTCCAGAGTAAATACGACTACAGGGGCTATAGCCAGAAAATTCAAGATATACATTTCATTTGTCATAAAAATATCTCAAACATATGACATTTTAATAAAAATCGTTAGAGCCGTTTTCAAGAAAATCAGAACTTTTGAAATATTTTCCATGTAAAGGGTCGTATCTTTGAAGGACATTAAAGTTAAATACCAACTTTGATTTTTAACTGAGTTTTCGTTTTTGAGTTGTTGTCCATAGACTGACACACACACACGAACCTTTTTCTAATTTTTTTTTGGGGGGGAGGGGATTCAGGGGGCCTCAAAACATATATGTCCGGTGAAATCTCGATATCGAACTTTAGGGTGGAATACAATACTCACTATACGTAGTAAAGAATGCAAAATGCGAGGTTATAGCGTGTTTACGTACTGGGCTCAGTTAAACAGATAGACTTGGCAACAGCGAAGAGTTTCTATTGTTTGTGCAAGTGTTTTGATGAGCAAGATTGTTTCATTTTGTCACAGATATCGTCAATAGCCAAAATTATCTCACAATCTCCCGAAAGGAAATAAACAAAGGTAATCTCAGACATAACTTTGCTTTTAACAGCGACAAGTCACAGTGATATTTCACTGAATCATTCATTTACATAATGAATATTGACGTGTCTCGCTTCACTGGAGGAATATACAGCGTAAAGTAATTTTCAACTTAAGAAACGTTTGCAGTTATTCAGAGAGAGATATCGGCACCTAAGGTTAACTAATGTGAACGTAGTACGTGTGATGAACGACAGATGGCCATAGTTGTGTTATTAGCGCCCTATATCAAGTCCTTTTTAATTCTTTAAGCCTATGGGGGAAATTTTGGTCTGCAGTATTGAATATCCAATTTGATAAATGCTCAATGACTCAGAAAAACACGCAAAATCGCAACAGTTTGTAGGCAAATGATGTATAAAGCCGAACTCTTGGGATAATCTTCACAGACGCCACCGTATTGCATATGATCCGCTTCTTAATGACTCGTTCCTAACAATACCAAACAATTATCACATGTTTACAGTTGTATTCTTGTGAAAGAGTATATAGTGCAACTTTGGCAACTTGGAATATAGTGTCCTATCAAGTTTATTTGGACCTCTATTCCTAGCTGCTACCCTTAACGACATACTCTGCTACCAAATTGGCACAAAAGGTGTTCCTTTCCTTCTGAAGACGTTTAGAAGCAGTATTGTATTCCACCCAAAAATTCGACGTCGATATTTCACTGGAAATGTGTTTTGACGCCCCCTAAATCCCCAAAACAAAATCATTTATATGTTAAATGTGCAAAGAGAACGGAATATCAAACATTTAAAACATTTGACTATCGCACAAAGCTTACTGTATTCTAATATTCCCCTTGTACCTACAAGGAAATAAGGAATAAGATAATTTGTACAAATAACACGAAGAAGATACAGGAATAAGAGTTTGTAAGAATGGTTAGTACAAGAGTAGAGAAAGTCATGTGAGTGCAACACATCAGATTTTTTTAGAAAAACGTCTCTGTGTGTGTCTTTGTGTGTGTGTTTGTGTGTGTGTGTGTGTGTGTGTGTGTGTGTGTGTGTGTGTGTGTGTGTGTGTGTGTGTGTGTGTGTGTGTGTGTGTGTGTGTGTGTGTGTGTGTGTGTGTCAATCTGTGGACAGCATAGCTCAAACGAAAAGTCGGTTAAAAACCAAAGTTGGTATTTAAGTTTAATGTCTTTCAAGAATGCGACACGAAGATTTTGAAGAAAATAGGACTACAGGGGCTATAGCCAGAAAATTCAAGATATACATTTCATTTGTCATAAAAATATCTCAAACATATGACATTTTAATCAAAATCATTAGAGCCATTTTCAAAAAAATCAAAATTTTCGAAAACTTTTCCATGTAAAGGGTAGTTTAGGGTGAGGCTATTTTCTTCAAAATCTTCGTGTCCCATACTTGAAAGACATTAAACTTAAATACCAACTTTGGTTTTTAACAGACTTTTCGTTTTTGAGTTATGTTGTCCACAGACTGACACACAGACACACACACGCACACACACAGACCTTTTTCTAAAAATGATTTTTTTTTTATTCAGGGGGTCTCAAAACATATTTCTGGTGAAATCTCGACATCGAATTTTTGGGTGGAATACAATACTTCCCCTACTTACCAGTAGAGAAAGTAAAAATTGTTGTCCAAACGCCAGTCATTGTTAATGGGATGTACCCACTTTATTTTCTTTTTTTTTTTCCCCTTGTTTTCAATACGAGATCCATTACAGCAATAACTTCATCAGCTTGCAAGAACGCGAGTATCCCAGACGTCCGGAAATATTACGCCTGCTCGTAATTTCAGGACTTTTACCACTGGATCTAGAGCGGCCTGCTATTGGTCGAGAACAAACAAATGAATTAGAATACTTGACAGATTATGTCAGTGACCAAGTACCCGGAACATCCTAGAAAGTTCTGTAATCGCTGACAAACTTGACAGAGCAATGTTGAAGCTTATATGTGTTGATAGAGTTAACGAGCAGAAAGTTGACCTAATTAGGTTAGGTTAGGTTAGGTGAAACTATGTAACCAACACGGATACAACTGTAGTGAGACTATAAAAACAGCACAAACCTAGCAGAAATCGCGAGGGATTGATTCTAAAACCTATTAAAATCACAAAAACTATGAACATTCTCTGAAAGGCCACAAAAGCCTTTAAAAGATTATGATCCTCCAAGAGATCAAAAATCCGCTAAAAGCACCATAAATATCTAGTAAAAGGACTTTAATGCCCGCCAAAAGACTACAAAATCCGCTAAAAAACTGGAAATATCCGCTAAAAGACCACACATTTCGCTAAAAGGTTCACAAAATCCGCTAAAGACTAGAAATATGCTCCAAAAGACCACAGAATTCCCTAAAAGACTAGATGTATCAGCCAAAAGGGAACAAAATCAGCTAAAATACTAGAAATGTCGGCCTGAAAGACTACAAAATTCACTAACAGTTCACAAACTCGGCTAAAGACTACAAATAACCAGCAAAAAGTTATAGAACCCACTAAAAACTAAAAATATGTGACAAAAGACTACAGAATACGCTTAAAAGACTAGAAATGTCCAAAAAAAATACAGAATCCGGTAAAAGAGAATAAAATCCGCTAAAACAGTAGAAACACTCACTAAAGACTAGAAAAGCCGCTAAAATACTAGAAATGTCCGCTAAAAGACTACAAAATCCGCTAAAGACTAGAAATATCCACCAAAAGACTAAAGAATCTGCTAAAAGACTGGAAATATCGGCTAAAAGATTACAAAATCAGCTAAAATACTAGAAATGTCCGTCTAAGAGACTACAAAATTCGCTAAAAGTCCACTAAATCCGCTAAGGACTAGAAATATCCAACAAAAGACTACAAAATCCGCTAAAAGCTAGAAATATCCGCTAATAGACGACAAATAGTGTTAAAACTCTATAAAATCCGCTATATCACCACAAATTTAGCTAAAAGACTAAGTAATATCCATATCAGACTACAAAATGGGCTAAAGTTCCCCTTTTTAGCGGTGTGCTGGATCTGTGCCGTACATTACATTTTGTTGCTTAACGACGCTGTCAATTGCCAAGATCACATCAGCATCGCCGATGTGCAGGAATTTTGTCCCGCAGGAGTTCTTTTACATGCCAGTAAATAGGTGGAGCTGTTGTTCTTAAGCACACTTAAAAACCATGTACATTAGTATAAATTACAAAAAATCTGACGTGCTACACTCACATGACTTTCTCTACTCACTCTTGTACTAACCATTCTTACAAACTCTTATTCCTATATCTTCTCCGTGTTAGTTGAGATAAACATTTGTACAAATTATCTTATTGTTTATTTCCTTGTAGGTACAAGGGGAATATGGCAATACAGTAGAATTTGAGTGATAGTCAAATCTTTTAAAGCGTTCAAATTCTGTTCTGTTTGCACGGTTAAGTTTTCCAAAAGTGACACAAAGAACAAGGAATATCTCTGAAATGGTTCACTCTACAAAAAATTTAGTGACATATATAGTGCATTTTAGCAAGATCTAGACTTTTGTATAGTAAGTCTTTGTCTATGTCTTACGCTTTGCCAGTTATGTAGAAAATATCTTGAACATATTGCATTTTAATCAAAATAGTTAGAGGCATTTTCAAGAAAATCAACATTTTCATAAATGTTCCATGTAAAGGGTAGTTTAGGGTGGGACTATTTATTTCAGAATCTTGGTGTCGCATCCTTGAAAGACATCAGCGAATGATCTGTATGAAAAAGTACAATAAGGGGGGAAAACAGTAATTTTTGAAAATACATACCAGGCCATATGCGATTGGCACAAGCAGATGGAGTTAGTGTCATAGATATTTCGTAAACTCACGTGTGTGTGGTGGTGGTGGGTGGTAAGGTCCGCTCGAAGTAGGCAGAAGGCGGCCGTGTAGTCCATTGGAACACCTCACACTGAATGGGGGTGTGGAAACAGGAGAACACCCACTGGATTCGCCACAGAAGCCACGTGTGGATTCGACACCGGTTCTCCTTGCCACGACGCCGAAATATTTACTACAAAACACGTGTACGCTGGGCAAGTGCTATTGTATAATTTATAATTTATAATTTTTTGGTAGAGTGAACCATTTCGTAGATATTCCTTGTTATTTGTGCCAGTTTCGGAAAACAAATCTTTCGTGAAATGGAACATCGTTGTTCATTTTTTTATATGTTAAGTGTGTAAAGAGAACGGAATCTCAAACCTTTAAAACATTTGACTATCACTCAAAGGCTACTGTATTCTAATATTCCCCTTGTACCTACAAGGAAGTAAGCAATAAGATAATTTGTACAAATGTTTATTTTAACTAACACGAAGAAGATATAGGAATGTTAATACTAGGAACTGTCTTGGTACACTGTCAGCGTTTCTGTTAGCTCCAAGGCGGTCGTGTTCGCTCGGCATATTTCGGAGATGCTCGTGTTAGTTTAGCGACACGGGATTCATCGTATCGTAGTGAAGGCTGCGGCACCGATCATCCGAAGCCCTACTCTCCCCTCTGTTTAACGGTAGAGAACTAGTTTGGTTTAGATATGGGCTTCGGTGATAGCTTTGATAGCCAACAATACACGCTACTGGTTGTCATATTGTTGGAATACCTCACCGCCTCACCGAGGCTGTTAGAAGAACTAAATCCACTATTCAACGTGCTTCCTGGGTTATTCTTGATTCCTCTAATGTTTAAAGGGTTATATTTTAATTATAGCCCAATTATTATTCCACAGCGCGCGGTTTACATTCATGAAGAACACGCCACTGAGGTAAGAAAGGTGTGAAAAAATGGAAACTGATGTTGTTGTGAGGTTGTTCATCTCAGGGGGCCAGTGTTCACAATCCCATACTAAACAGGCTTCGGGTTTTCTCGGCAAGGATGTGCTTGGCAACTAAAACACGCATCGCCTCCATGTTACCTGAGCCTACAGCGCTCCACGCGACACGAATGTGAAACACAGCCGCGTTCCCTAAGGGTTCCTAAACTTCATCTGTAGGTGCACTGCGTAAAAATGTTTATACACAAAAAAATACACATCCACATATCACTAGAAATACAATACGTATAAAAAATCTGATTTGCTGCACTCACATGACTTTCTCTACTCTTGTACTAACCATTCTTACAAACTCTTATTCCTATATCGAACCCGGGTCGCTTTCGTGAGAGACAAGTGGTGCAACCACTCGGCCACGAAAAACGAGAAGTCGGATGATATTTAAGTTTAATGTATCTCTAGGATGCGACACGAAGATTTTGAAGAAAGCAGCCCCACTCTAAACTACTCTTTACATGGAAAATTATTAGAAAAATTTGATTTTCTTGAAAATGACGCTAACGGTGTTTATTAAAATGTCATATGTTTGAGATATTTTAATGACAAGTGAAATGTATATCTTGAATTTTATCGCTATAGCCCATGTAGTCGTATTTACTCTGGACGACTTTTGTATAACTGGTAAACCGTTAGTGATAGACCAAATCTTACTGTGCAAAAAATGTAGAGCTTGCTAAAACACAATTTATGTCCGAATAAATTGTTTGTAAAGTGTTGTTATATGTGTAATTTCGTCAATTGTTCATTTCTTTATACGTTAACCGTTCAAGGAGAACGGAATTTAAAACATTTGACTAGCGCACAAAGTCTACTGTATTCTAATATTCCCCTTGTACCTACAAGGAAATAAGCAATAAGATAATTTGTACAAATGTTTGTCTCAACTAACACGAAGAAGATATAGGAATAAGAGTTTGTAAGAATGGTTAGTACAAGAGTAGAGAAAGTCATGTGAATGCAACACATCAGATTTTTTAGAATAAGAATACACTATTCGTTTTGTTTATGTTCTGGACATACAAAGAGAAAGGAATTTTAAAGCAGTCATATAGTGACTAGTTTTAGAATACTTGAGTATCATTTAAAGCCTACTGTATTTCCATATTCCCCTTGTACCTACAAGAAAGTTAGTAAGAAGATAATCTTTACAAATGTTTATCTGTATTGAATTCCAGTTGGGACAATTTTTACCATTTGGGCACAACAAAAGTTATCGAGTCCTTTCAGTTTATGTAAAAAGTACCTGGACGACCGAGCTTCGCTCGGCGTTTTTCGCCTCTGTTTTTGTAAAACGTCTACTGATGAACGCAGACCTCCCCCATAGATATCCACCCAGTTTTACGTGTTCTTCGAGCATTTGTTCCATTATGGAGTTCAGTTCTTTGGTGCTGCGATTGACTCCAGGGCGTTAACACATTCGCCAAGGTCCTTTATCCTTCCGTCAAGTTCTTCCATGACTTCCTTTACTCTGGCCAGTCCCTCGTTAGTATTCTCCGATAGATCTACCTTCATATTACACATTCCCGTCTTCATCTTTTCTGTTTTGAAGTTTACATTTTGAATTTGCCTTCCATTTTTGTTTCCATTTTGTCCATTTTTGTTCCTATATTTTCTATTCCGTAGTTTACATTTTTCCAATTCGGTTTTCATATTTGTTTCCTCTGTCGCATTCCGGAATTCATTTCATTTCCCATTATGTCCATCTTGGCTAACATTTATTTCAACTGTTCCATATCGTGCTTTTCGGCGCACTCCTGACATCAATTGTGATTACTTTACTTTTTCTTTTTTTTTTTTTTTTTTAACTATTTCTTTATTTTGTATTAAAACGCCAGAGCAACACTAAGCAAAATCAATGTTGAACAATAACAAATACTACAGGAAGAAAAGCTGGTCGATAAAGCCATGTGAATGTACTACGCATTTCTGTTTCAATCATATAGAAAATTGTATGAATTGTTCGTAATTATTCGCCGAAGCGGGAGTAGTGAAAGAAATGTGATTGTGTTTAGTAAAACAAAAATGAGTAGAAAAACATGTGAATGTTATACGTCGCACTTATATTTCAAGTGTATGGAAAAATGTATGGATTGTTTGTAGAAGAGGGAGTAGTATGTTAGGTAAAAGAAAAGGGAGTAGAGAAAAACATGTGAACGTAATACGTTGGGTGGTAAAATGGATTGCATAAAAACCTTCGCCATGAAAACAATTAGATATGTCACTTTTCATGGCGATCGGTCAACCTGTTTTGGAATTTACCCGCTCTTCAACATACGATATGTATAGGCGTAGGTATGTATGAAGTTGATAAACGATAGGGAATAACATGTGAATTGTTACGTAAAACAAGAGTGAGTAGAGAAAATAGTATGAATGTAATACGTTGTATTTCTTTTTCAAACATATCAAATTGTATGAATTATACGTTGAAGGGCGAATAGCGAAAGAAGACTGATGATGTCTCGTAAAGGAAGAATTAGTAGAGGAAGTCGTGTGAATGTAATACGTTGCATTTATATTTCAATCATAGAATATTATATTAATTGTATGTTGAAGGGAAAACAGAGGATAAATGAATGTGCTACGTAAAAGAAATGCGAGTAGAAAGCCATTTGAAAGTAATATATTGTGTAGTAAAATTGTTGCCATAAAAAATTTCCCCATAAAAAATACACATACGTGCCGAATTTCGCGGTGATCGGTTAAGCGGTTTTCGAGCTTAACAGTTGCATATATATATAAACAACCAAGTTGTATAGCTGATATGAATTTTTTGCAGAAGAGTGGAGAAAGAGATGTGAATGTGTTACCTAAAAGTGAGTATACTAAACAGTGTGAATGTAATATGCAGCATTTCTATTTCAAACATGCACGAAATTGTATGACTTATTTGTAGAAAAGCGAGTAGAGAGAGATGTGAATGTCTTACCAAAAAAGTGAGTAGAGAAAACAGTATGAATATAATAGAGAAAGAGATGTGATAGCTAAAAGTAAGTAGAGAAACCACTGTGAATGTAATATGCAGCATCTCTATTTCAAACATACAGAAAATTGCATGAGTTATTTGTAGAAGAATGAGTAGAGAAAGAGATGTGAATGTGTTACCTAAAAGTGAGTAGAGATAACACTGTGAATGTAATATGCAGCATCTCTATTTCAAACATACAGAAAATTGTGTTTTGATCGAAATCGTTAGAGCCGTTTCCAAGTTGCTCGGAATATATAGAATTGCTCATTTAAATATATAAGATAATTTCTAAGACCATCTAATAAATGGTTTATCGTTAAAAAAATTAGGTTAGTTTTACAGTTGTCACGTTTTTGTTTATCAAGATGGCAGCACCATCGCGGCTGTAGCTTTAAACTCGTTGGTGCGGGGGAGGGGGTGGGGGGGGTGTGTTGAAGATTATTTGATAGCTCATTCCCTGAAATGAAAATTCCATGTCACTAAAGAATTCATGAAACTGTGAATGAATTTCAAGGAAAGGAGGAGCTGCTAAAATGAAAACAGAGGGTGGAAAAAGAAAAGGAAAACTAGAGACAGAATATTGTGTTATAGGATCTGTATGTGAATACATAAACTCCCGTAGTGTTTATTGTAATGCCACGATTCTTGTAAATACCCTAGTGCTTGGGTCTCAGGCATCGTAAGGGAAGTAATTCCTATGGACATGATGTTGAAGGTCAAAGTAGACGCTTGTGAACATGGCTCGGATTTTACGTCTAACATCTTTCTTCATCGATCCTAAACTACCCTTTACAAGGGAATATTTTCGTAAATTTTGATTTTCTTGAAAATGGCTCAAACGATTTCCATTAAAATGTCATATGTTTGAGATATTTGTATGACAAATGAAATGTATATCTTGAATTTTCTGGCTATAGCCCCTGTAGTCGTATTTACTCTGGACGACTTTTGCATAACTGGTAAACCGTTAGAGATAGACCAAATGTTACTATACAAAAAATGTAGATCTCGCTAAAATACACATCTTATGTCTGAATAAATTTTCTTGTAGGGTGAACCATTTCGGAGATATTTCTTGTTATCTGTGTGACTATCGGAAAACTTATAACTTTCGTGAAATGGAACATCGTTGTTCATTTTTTATATGTTAACCGTTCAAGGAGAACGTAATCTAAAATATTTGACTATCGCTTAAAGCCTACTGTATTCTAATGTTCCCCTTGTACCTACAAGGAAATAAGTAATAAGATAATTTGTACAAATGTTTATCTCAACTAAAAATCTTAACTTTTTTACTCACATTTGTGCGTCTAAGCATCCTGACTATTGGTAAGCTTTTTATCATATTCTTACTAGTTTACTGATACATGCTTGCTTTAACTATAGTTTTACGATAAAATATTCGTTAAAGATACAGCCAGTTCCTGTTAATCGATCTATAAGACGACATATTTTCAGAAAATGACCATTAATGTTACATCATTTATCATTTTAAGCCAAAAAGATGGTGTAAGCAAAGTTGTATAATTCAACTGCTCACGCCTGGCACACGAGTACGTGGAAAGATTCCCCTGCTTCAAGTCCTGGCCGAAAAGAAGACGAATGAAGTCTATGTAGCTAATAGGGAGCCATGTTTAGTCACGTGATTATGCTCCACTCTGTCCGGATGAACAGTGGCGCTCGGTGGTCAAGTATGACACTTCCAGATCGGAAACAGATTACTCATAAACGAGCAGATCGCCCTCCCGCTCAGTTTATCTGCGTCACTGATAATGTTTATTCGCTTTACGACGAATTTGTTGAATGTATATAATTAGAGCCCTCATGTGCCTGTTCAGATGGATCGGAATTGTTAAGCACGGCCAGTGCGATCGCTGCGACCGACCACAGCGAACAGTTGTGGGAATCAACCGGCCGTGCAAATGTTTACCGACAAACACAGGAGGCCGTGATATTTTGTATCAGAAAACACCGCTTTGGCGTAACGGATATCTGCCGCTAAATAAACAACATATTCGGGTTCATTTCACTGTTTGTTGCTCGGCAAACAAAAGAAAATAGAAAAAAAAGGCACTATCAAAAGCGTTTCACTCTATCTACGATGCAGGTGATAGTTGGCAAACATTATCGCTTTCCGTGGCCAGCATTAATTCAATTGGTTATCCAATTCCCTTTGGTGTTCTGTTTCACTTAGGAAATTACAACTAAAAATATGACGCATTACAATCACACCATCATCAACCGCAGGAAGGAAAGTGTGTAGAGAAAGTCATGTGAATGCAAGACGTTGCATTTCAATTTCAATAATAGAAAAGTGGTAGATGTTGAAGAGCAGGTAGACAAAGATATGTGAATGTGTTGGTACGTAAAAACAAACATGAGTAGAGAAATCCGTATGAATGTAACACGTTACATTTCTATTTCTATCATAGAAATTGTATGAATTGTGTGTTGAAGGTCGAGCAAAGAGGGACACGTGACTGTCTCACGTAAAATAAAAGGGAGTAGAGAAAACTATGTGAATGTTAGTCTGTATAGTAAACTGGATGCCATAAAATCTTCTCCATGAAGTCATATATAACTTACCCTAAGCGAGATTCGAACTCGCGACCTCTTGAACGTGAGGCAGACACGCTAGCCATCACGCCACCGAGGCGGGCAAGTTGGTCCACAATAACAAATGTTATACCTTAATAAACAAACCGTAATTGGAATACTGAACATCTGAACATAATGTTCCTTGCATCGATGTCTAAGAGACCAACTTACTTTTTGAAAAACCATGGTAATATTTGTAAAAATCTACAACAAATATAAATAAATACATCTAATTTGTAGTTACTTTTAAAACTGTGCTTGTATATAATTCAATATACAAGTGAAGTAAGGAATGTGTAGCAAATATGGATTCCGAGAAAAGTTAGGTTATACACACATACATACGTGAATATGTTTTGTGAGCTTTCTACACTGTTCTTGCTATGTTTGCGTCTCTTAGCTGCATTTGCTTAAGCAATAGACTTTTTAGGTTCGTGTTTTAGCCTTCTTTCTGTTATCTTTTGTCGAATAAATCAAATGATAGCCTGAGTTGTACGTATAAGTAACCTAACCTAGCATTACTACCGCTTGTATTGTATAAACACGACTTTGTTATCTAAGCTACTGTTTTACGTACGTACGCATGTTCCTTCACACAAGAGAAGCGCGATCACACGAAAATGCCATAAACGCATTCATAAAGAAAAAACCAGTGTTCAGTATTAGCATAAAACACGCAATATAGCGTAATGTGATAGTCACTTGTCTCTCACAGGGTAGCCAACACACACAAACTTCGCAAACGGCTCCATATTAGTAGTATGACTTGTTTCCGTATGGAATTGAGATACCATTCTCAATACCATCCGTGTTTCCATGCTGAATTCAATCAGGAATGACATCGATGTGGATACGCATGCCTCAAGCATAACCAATTCAAGCTTTTATGTTAGTTACTTGATTTGCTCGTACGTTGGCGAACCTGTAAAACATGTTTTCTGCGTAGTTTTGAGGTTAGGAACAATAAAAATGACTTGTGTTTTACTACATTACTTTCAGTAAGGACGCAAAATGCTGTACGCGTGTTACAGTACAGGTTACCATCCTTGGTGCATTCAAATAGATTTGAATCGGTAGGTGTTTCTATGTAACGCAAATTTTATCCCCACTTTTAAGCGGACCGGATCCAGTGATTCAGTTTTCTCTGAATCCGCGTTTCCACGCAGTACTGAATTCGGAATGTGAACCCAAATCGATTTGGATTCCTCATGAAAACGTAATGACTATTGAAGTACAGTCTACATTGTTTTAGAGACTCAAATTTGAATTTATCTTGAATTTTCTGGCTATAGCCTATGCAGTCCTGTTTACTCTAGATGACTTTTGTATAACTCGTAAACCGTAACAGATAGACAAAATCTTACTATACAAAAAATGCGGATCTCACTAAAACACACAGTTTATTTCTGAATACATTTTTTTGTGGAGTAAACCATTTCGGAGATATTTCTTGTTTGTGTAAGTTTTGACATACTTCTCAAATACAAGGCCGTTATTCACCTTTTTATCTGTAGGCCGTGCAAAGAGAAAGGGAATTACAAAAGGGACCAGCTTTAAAAGATATCACTAAGGCTCAAAGTCTACTGTATTCCCATATTCCCCTTGTACTTAGCAATAAGATAAATTGTACAAATGTTTATCTCAACTAACACGAAAAAGATATAGGAATAAGAGTTAGTACAAGAGTAGAGAAAGTCATGTGAGTGTAACACGTCATATTTTTTAAACAGCAACTTATAGTTTAATTTTATGATTAGCTTCACTTGTTGGCGGCCAAGAGGACGTGGGTCGCATCCAAGGAATACACAAGTAAGAAGCTATTGTCTGTCTGTCTGTCCCGTTGGACAAGGTTTGTGTTTCCTCTCAGTTATTTAAAACTGCGTTTCTTTCTGTCTCTCTGTGTCTGGTGCTTTATCATTTCTGTGGCCGGCCGAGCCGCAAAAGGCGAAAAGCATTATTGTTGAAACACGGATCATGACGTCACGGCCTCCTGGATTCCATTAACGAACAGAGAGGAACTTGAGAGAGGCGAAAAGAAAGAAAAAAAAAATAAGGAGGGGTGGAATGAAGAATGAAAAAGAAAAGAGAGAAAGGAATCAGAGAGCATTCAAAAGCAATGTGTCAGGTCGTCCCTGGGGAAGTTCTAGGAGCCAGGCCTTGCCGAAAATGTTTGCACACGGCCTCTGTGATCCAGTCGCCGCATTCAAATCAAGGCTTTCTCAGACATATCGATACTATCGATTCTTCTGACTGAGGCTCTGGGGGGGGGGGGGGGGTTAGGTAGCGTACAGCACCGCTTTAACAATCCACTTCTATTGCACAAGCTTAAAAAAGTACATTTGTTTGAATTTACCAGAGGCCGGAATTTACTGTTGCATTTGACATAAATATAAGTTCTCCAAAACTCACACAAATAACAAGCAATATCTCGGAAATAGTATTTTAGCAAGATCTACATTTTTTGTATAGTAAGATTTGGTCTATCTCTTACAGTTTACCAGTTGTGCAAAAGTCGTCCAGAGTAAATACGACTACAGCGGCTATAGCCAGAAAATTCAAGATATACATTTCATTTGTCATAAAAATATCTCAAACATAGGCCATTTTAGTCAAAATCGTTAGAACCATTTTCAAGTAACTCAAAATTTTCGAAAAATTTTGCATCTAAAGGCTAGTTTAGGGTGGGGCTATTTTCTTCAAAATCTTCGTGTCGCGTCCTTGAAAGACATTAAACTTAAATACCAACTTTGGTTTTTCACCGACTTTTCGTTTTTGAGCTATGCTGTCCACAAACACACACACCATACATAAAGTTGTACGTGGAATAAGTGAGGTTAAAAACGAACGCCACTAAACATGACGCGGTGATGCAGGTGGATAACGCAGCAATGCTACATATATCGTAAATAAGAGCTGCTTAGGCTGTTAGTAACCCAGTTTTGAGCTTACCTGCGAGAGTTAAGAAAATGCTCCACAATTCCACATTTGTTGGTAACATCGCTAATGCCCGGCCCGGCCCGGAATTTACACAGAAAGAAATGAATGGCACTGCACACACATTATTGCTTGTATTACAAGGCTATTATTGCCAGTGTTGGCAATGACGATGCATTTGCTGATAGATGGCTTTGGACAGCTAGCTACCTCTGGTTTGTTACAGTAAGCCACGGCGGCGTTTGGCATTTGTGTGTTGTTCATTCTCTTGTTCTACAATCGATATCAAACATATCGCAATCCTGTTTCCTAGATATCGCTCATTACGATATTTGACCTTGAAGGTTCGTTTTTGATTTATCAGCAAATTCCGTACATGTTCTGCAACGGTTTTATATCACGTGTGTGGCGGATATTTAACAAATACATATTTATAAATCACATTTATGTGTGGAGAATAATTTATTAATGTATTTAGCTTAAATACGAACTAAATTTGTATGACACAGTAACCTAACCTAACACAGGCAAAATTTCAATGACGCAGGAATTTTCGAGGAAAATAAAATTTTCTAAATATTTCTAAATATTTACTTTTATAACAAATGAAATGTATATCTTGAATATTCTAGCTATAACCCATGAAGTCCTATTTACATTGGATGACTTTTGTATAACTCGTAAACCGTAAGGGATAGACAACATTTTACTGTACATAAAATATAGATATCGCTAAAACACACAATTTGTATCTAAATAAATTTTTATACAGTGAACCATTTCGGAGATATTCCTTGTTATTTGTGTGAGTTTTGGAACACTTATAGTTTTGTCAAATGCAGCATCGTTATTCAATTTTTTATATGTTAACCGTGCAAAGAGAACGGAATTTCTAAGGTTTAAAATACTTGAGTATCGTTGAAGGTCTACTGTATTCCCTTATTCCCCTTGTATCTACAAGGAAATAAGCAATAAGATAATTTGTACATTCCATTAGAAACATCTGCCACATGACGCAATATTGGCCATCATTACACTGAGTGGCCTCTGTCGGGGCGCCAGAAAACTACTCACCAAAGTGTCCTGTGTTTTGCGGCCCGCAGCATGTCACGTGGGTGATTTTAATGAAAATATTGATGTATTTAGTAACAATTAAAGCAGAAGGAGCCTCGCTTGTTTGCATGGAATACACGCAGAGTCACTGTATTATTTACAAAAGATTACGTAACCATGTTGTACTGGGTGTAAAGAAATGCAGGTATGCGTTCAGTTGTCAGTAAATAAATTATTGTGGTGGTAGAGGTAGGGTGGTACCCCAATCTTTGGTGCACTCGAGTGCCTCCCCTCCAAGTGCAGTCACGTGTGCTGACCATTCTTCCGGAAGGGGTTGGTTCATCGCTTGACCTGCTGCACTTCTTCACATTTCAGTGAGTGCCGGAGGAAAACCACAGTCATGTTGCCAACAGCAGCGTTTTCTGAATTATGTTGGGAACAATGCTCGCCCAGCATCCTGTTGTTGGTATATCCGCAAGTATTACTACAATAGATATCAACTTGTCACTGCGTAACAGTTGGAAAATAACTATACCAGCTAGTAACGGCTCCAGAAATAACTGAATCACAGTTGCGCTGGAACAGTGACAGAAAGTAACCACTTACTACCATAGTAACAGTGATAGATATCAACTTGTCACTGAGTAACAGTTGGAAAATAACTATACCAGCTAGTAACGGCTCCAGAAATAACTGAATCACAGTTGCGCTGTAACAGTGACAGAAAGTAACCATTTACTACCATAGTAACAGTGGTAGATATCAACTTGTCACTGAGTAACAGTTGGAAAATAACTATACCAGCTAGTAACGGCTCCAGAAATAACTGATTCACAGTTGCGCTGTAACAGTGACAGAAAGTAACCACTTACTACCATAGTAACAGTGATAGATATCAACTTGTCACTGAGTAACAGTTGGAAAATAACTATACCAGCTAGTAACGGCTCCAGAAATAACTGAATCACAGTTGCGCTGTAACAGTGACAGAAAGTAACCATTTACTACCATAGTAACAGTGGTAGATATCAACTTGTCACTGAGTAACAGTTGGAAAATAACTATACCAGCTAGTAACGGCTCCAGAAATAACTGATTCACAGTTGCGCTGTAACAGTGACAGAAAGTAACCACTTACTACCATAGTAACAGTGATAGATATCAACTTGTCACTGAGTAACAGTTGGAAAATAACTATACCAGCTAGTAACGGCTCCAGAAATAACTGATTCACAGTTGCGCTGTAACAGTGACAGAAAGTAACCACTTACTACCATAGTAACAGTGATAGATATCAACTTGTCACTGAGTAACAGTTGGAAAATAACTATACCAGCTAGTAACGGCTCCAGAAATAACTGAATCACAGTTGCGCTGTAACAGTGACAGAAAGTAACCATTTACTACCATAGTAACAGTGGTAGATATCAACTTGTCACTGAGTAACAGTTGGAAAATAACTATACCAGCTAGTAACGGCTCCAGAAATAACTGATTCACAGTTGCGCTGTAACAGTGACAGAAAGTAACCATTTACTACCATAGTAACAGTGGTAGATATCAACTTGTCACTGAGTAACAGTTGGAAAATAACTATACCAGCTAGTAACGGCTCCAGAAATAACTGATTCACAGTTGTTCTGTAACAGTGACAGAAAGTAACCACCAGTGCCTGGATGTTACAGTTTTTGTTTCTTTCTCATGGAAAATATAATGAAAGTAGTAGTAGTATTTGATCACTGGTGATAAAAATTATGCAATTTTAATGTGTCTTATAAATTCATATTTTGGCGTTTTAAGATTTTTCACGTCATATTATGGTCTTATTTTCACTTAAATTTTCGTATTCCTTTATTTATTATAATAATATTATTTATTTATTACTGAGTGTGCTAGGCTTTCAATATAATGTTAATTTAAACACCATTAAATTTTGAGAATGCAACCAAAAAGCTCAGGTCATATTTGTCGTGATAGTTTCTAATTTTTTCGCTCATAAGTGCTTGCAGATTTTTAACAGTTTTAGGTGACACGCATCCGGGCCACTTTACACCATTAGTACCATACTAACGGCAATATATAAGGTGGTTCACCTGTTTTGGGATTACGCTACAGTTCATACTCTGTAAGCAACAAGGTCGAAATTCCCGTGCTTGAACACCATTTGGTAGCCATGCAAATCTAGCCTGTTCTTCATGAGAAAATAGACCTTAGAACTTAGCAACATCTGCAAGCAGAAAAATTTGCTACGATTGATAATGACGAAATTTGAGTAATATTGTCGTCAGAAACACTGGGCGTTGCAAAAGTTGCAGAAAAAAATTCCGGTTACTGAAAACTGTATCAAATTTCTAAAAAGCTTCTGGCGAACAAACTCATAATGAAAACGAATCCGCCAAAGAACGGTGATGCTTTTGTCACGCGCCTGTGACGTCATGCGACCTCGACAGAACATGTTCATTTGTTTAGTGATAGTCGCAGGGGTTTTATGTACACAGGAAACTCTCAGCATGACCTTTCATATTATTACAACAGCCTTCAGTGAGGCAGCTGAGAGTTCTGTGAATCGATTTATCGTCACATTTGCTCACTATCGATTATCCTCGTACGTTCAATCCAAGAACAACTAGCGCGAGTTGGAAAGAAGTAAAAATGTCGGAAACGAGAAACTCATAAATATTACGTTTCAATGGGGAACTGAAATCCATTTGAGTCCAATACTACACGCCTTTGCACGTTCAATTTTTTCCGGAATGAGATCGATTTCGATACGCAATGCTCAAATACAAATAATTCAAACTTTTGTGTTGGTCACTTGGTTTATGTTGGCGAACCTGCAAAAAAATATGTTTTCTCTGTATTTTAAGTACGTTTTCAGGTTAGCGAATGTTTTTGAGAAAAATATAGATATTTTGAGATTATAAGAACAACAAGTGTCTGTTGTGTTTTATTGCATAATCTTCACTAAGAAAACAAAATGACGAGCGTGTAGTGTGTTACGAGCATCTTTTGCGGATTCAAATCGATTTGAATCCGGTAGGTATTTCTATGCAACAAAATTTCGATCCGATCCCAAGTCTAAGAGGATTGGATCCAAGGATTAAGTTGGATCTGAATCCGTGTTTCCATGCACTACTTGACACGGAATGAGAATTCAAATCGATTTGAATTTGCCATGGAAACGTAGTGAGTGAGATGGAACTTACACCATCTGTGACTAATAACTTACTGTCATAAAACTCAAGAAACGAATAGTATATAGGGCAGGCGTTGTTCATCTGCTGGAGCTGTTACGAGCATTGATTTGTGGGAAAACTGTTAGAGGAAAGAGAATGTAATTTTATCATTCAAAGCAAATGTAGATATGACAATAACAGTTTATAAGAATAGTTTATAGAAGAGTGAGTTGAGAAAGGTAATATGAGTGTAACACATTATATTTTTAGTTGTGGATTACGTAATGTTCGGAACTGAAGCTGAGTACGCGTTGTATAGTTGGAAGAATGTCCGCCAGGAAGCGCCACCAATAATGAGAAACAAAAGAGAAGCTATTACCCTTTCGCAAATGTCATTACGCGCTTCCTGGGTAATGTGATTAGACTAACTGAATTCCGAACTGCGAAGCAATGTAACAAGAAGAAGAAGAAGAAGAAGAAGCAACAGCCTGTGTTCTTGTCTTCATTGTTGGGCTCTGTTCTGTTCGATACCTAACCTCAACGTGCCAACAGTGAAAGATACGCGCGTGACGTAGACGTTACTTTTGTGGTTATGTTTCTCGCTACATACGTGTAAGGACAAGACTTCCAAGTATGCAAGTTCTATCAAACTTAGGAACATGCACTAATGCTAGCGGACGCGACAGACGTGCTGTTGTATGTCTACAAATTATACAAGTGCGTGAATAAACTAAAACGTCACTGTGAAGTAAAAGATCGCCAATACCGCGAATTGCGCTCTCTTTTGGCTTAGTAGTTGCCAATGCGCATGCTCTGTAGCGGGAAAATGGCCATGTTTACTGCAGTTTTGATTTTCTTTATCTTTTAGATATTTTATAATAAATGAAATGTATATCTTGAATTTTCTGCCTATAGCCCCTGTAGTCGTATTTACTCTGGACGACTTGTACATAACTGGTAAACCGTAAGAGATAGACCAAATCTTACTATACAAAAAATGTAGATCTTGCTAAAACACACACTTTATGCCCAAATAATTGTTTTGTTATTTGCGTGAGTTTTGAACTTTCGTCAAATGGAACATCGTTATTCATTTTTATATGTTAGCCGTGCAAAGAGAACGGAATCTCAAAGTTTTAAAAGATTTCATAATCGCTCAAAGCCCACTGTATTCTAATATTCCCCTTGTACCTACAAGGAAATAAGCAATAAGATAATTTGTACAAATGTTTATCTCAATTAACACGAAGAAGATATAGGAATAAGAGTTTGTAAGAATGGTTAGTACAAGAGTAGAGAAAGTCATGTGAGTGTAGCACATCAGATTTTCGAATCCCTTTAATGTTTCTACTGCATATGGATAATTCAGATATTCCCAAACGTAAGAAAATGTGTAGGTAATTATCATTTATTTATTTATGCCGACAAACTTACAAACTGCTGACAGATTGTTACAGTAGCTTAATGGCTAGAGCACCCGTCTGGCAAGCGGAAGGTTTCTGGTTCAAATTCCAGCTGTGGCACTGAATTGTTCAGTTGTAATTCGACCTGTTAAATGTTTAGGTTGGCGGAACCGCAAGGAGGAGGTGACATAACCAAAGCTATAATACCACGACTAAGAGTGGAATTGTCCAAGTAAACACGTCAGATGAAGAGCCCCATAAACTCATGCCACAGCAGAGCGTTAAATATGAGTAAATTACTGTGAGGCGAGGGGAGGGGAGGGGAGGGGAGGCGAGGCCAGATTTAAGATAGTTTTTGTGCCAGAAAGTGTTGTTTTTTCTCTTGTGGTGGAGAAGAAAAGAGCGCAAGAAGAGGTTGCCCCGGGCTATTGGCCCGTACTTACGTCCCGTCCCGTCCCGTCCCGTCCCGACCGCAGGTTTATTGTAAAACATTTCCCACAACTAAAAGGATTTCGCTGCTTCTTGCACTTTGCTTACGCTGCAAGTTTTGTTAATGGCGCGGGGAACCTTTCCTTCCTTCAGCTCGGCTCAACATTAAGAAAACGTATTGGAATGAACCCTGCACGTCACCTTCACCTCCCTAATTGCAAATTATTATAAAAGCCCGCCGTCTTCTTCCAGGAGGCCTTGCTTGCTTTTACACTTTACAACAATTGCTTCTCATTTCTTACTTCTGCCCTCTCCTCAGGTAGCGTATCTGATTACAATCCCTTGCTCTATCTACTTCATCTAAAGGGGACACTCTGGTCAAAAATGCGACTTTTTCAGCAAACGTGTCCAGAATATAGCCATTAAATATTATGTGTCAAATCCCCCTGAAATTGGTGTATTTCAAATGTATTTAAACTCTTGCAACATTTTCAGTAAGTGTGCTCTAAAGCTTTTTCTCCATATAACAATTTCTATGCTTTGGGGTAAACTTTTTTGCACTAAATATTGATGGATAAGGTTGAAATTTTCAGGATATGTAAAATATAACTTGTTAAAGAAAACTGTGCATTGGTTTGTTGATCACACTCATACAAAAAAGTGTATGTGTTTTCTTTGTAATTATTAGTAATATTTGTATTCTATTCTAAATAAAAAAAATCATATTTCTAATAAATATTAATATTTTGGAAAACTAATGCACAGCTTTATTGCATAGGCATAGAAAAACTAGCATACCAAATTTCAGGCCTCTAATTTAATTCTAAACTGCAAAAAGTATACCTTTTATTACTATTCAATTCTTTCCAAAACACATAAGAAACAATTTTTAGTTTAAGAACTGTTTAATATAGAACAGTGAAACTTATACCAACAGTATATCATGGCAGGTGCAACTTAATCTAGAAATTTCATTAAAATTGGTCGTAATTTTTAATCAAAAACGTTAGAGTCAATTGCAAGAAAATAAAAATTTTCGAAAAATTTTCCATGTAAAGGGTAGTTCAGGATGGGACTATTTTCTTCAAAATCTTTGTGTCGCATCCTTGAAAGACATTAAAATTAACTACCAACTTTGGTTTTTAACTGACTTTTGTTTTTGAGTTATGCTGTCCACACGCGCGCGCGCGGACATTTTTCTAAAAATGATTTTTTTTTAATTCAAGAGGTCTCAAAACATATATTTCCGGTCAAATCTGGACATCGAATTTTCGGGTGCCTACAATACTTCCCCCTCGCCCACTATAAGTATCCAGTGATATGAGTGCGGGAATGATTCCCTTGACCCTGCGACAGACAGATGGGCTTGGAGGGGAAGGGGGTGATCTGCGGCGGCGTTTCTCATAAGAATGCAAACTATGAAGAGGAAAATCGTTTTCTTTTTTCGTTCTTCTATCGCTTCTTGCTATTCATGTGCCCTCTACCGGCGGCGCTAAGAAGCTACGCGTTCTGCATTATTTATAGCCATACGTAACATTCCTAACACCACAAAAACGTTTTCTCCCGTTGAGGTAGGCCACCAGCAGGACGGGGAGGGAAGAGGTCCTTGTATCACAAACTGAAGGGATTTTACCCCCCCCCCCCCCTCTCTCTCTCTCTCTCTCTGAGATTCCAAACTCACAAGTGAGCGCGGAAATTCCCATGTCCTGTTTTCAAACTCTCATTTCACTTAGAAGATACTTCGCGCAATTGCCAATACGTTTGGTTTGTGCTGATTACGTCACTGTAAGACACGAAGATTCGACATCGAACATCCCTGACATTGTAAACAGTTTCTATCTATATAGCGTTTCACTCTTAGAAGACAGTATGGAGTTAAATGGGACATCTCTGTCTCTATCTAGCGCATACAAGTTGCCATTAGCCGCGTCCTTTTCTACCCTCGCGCTGTTGCCAGATTCCTAATAGCATGGTATAAATATTCATTTGTTATAAATTTCAGGTTTGAACACATTATCCTATGCAGAATTTTTTTCTCTATCAGGTTATATCCTTTTAGGAGTCATTATACATTTCTATAGGCCCAAATTTCTTCAGAAAACGTTTTTTTCAATATAAGTCCGATATTTGCTGTTTCTATACTCATCACGCACTAACTAATAAACAAACTGCTAGAATGCATCTATATTTTTTACTTAGGTAGAGTAGACCATAGTGCTACTACCTGCCTACTTTGAATTCTCTATGTTTACCCAGTTAAGTGTTATAATTTTTTAAATTAAATGTTTTCGGAAAATTTTATGTATGTGCACTGTAAAAGTTACGCAGTGTGAAACTTTTTTGTTATTGAGTTTACATCAGGGAACCAGCGAGAACAAATCTTGAGGAAGGTTGGAGAAAGTTTTTAAAATAAACCAAAAGGCAGTAACCTCTTTCTTTTATCCAGTAAGGCAAACAAAAGGTATTCAGCGTATTATCGCGCCAGGCCTGACACAGAAGATAGTATAAGGAGCAGCACTAGCATTAGTTCGAAAGAAGCCGTGTGTGTAACTGTGAGCTGTTATTGCGTTATTTGTTTAATATTTTTGTAAATATTTGTAGTTATGGAGGGTGAAGCTAGGAAGGGACGATATGTTGGTAAATAAAGAAGTAAGGAACGCCAAATAATTATGAATGTGTTAGATTATTTTTGAAGCAAAATGCTTGGCAGTAAAGGCAGTAAAAGAAACAGCTAAGGCTATCGGGTGTTCAGAAGCAGTAGTGTGTATGATTAAAAAGGAACTAATGGAAGGACCTCTAAGAACGCCATCGAAAAAGAAAGCAAAAAGGGCGGGACTACACAAAACGCTAGGTTAACGCAATATGATTGAATAGTGCAAGGTGGAGTGCGGCGAATTGTTCATTCTTTACTGTTTGCAAATATTCCACCCACGCTGAATATAATTTTGTCACTATTCAACAGTGATGAGACCCTACCAAATTTCTCAAGGGCCACTCTGATTTGGGGTTCGAATATGAAAGAAGCGTAACAAGTGCATATTAATAGAAAGAGACGATATCGATATCATCAGATGGCGACATAAATATCTAAAAGACGTAAAAGGTTTAGGGACCAGGGGAAATCAATTGTTTATACAGACGAGTCATTTGTAAATTTAGGTCATACAGTAACAAAGGCGTGGAGGGATACCAAAGTTAAAAGTGACCGTCTCGTCAAGCAGCAATTGAAGGACTAAGTACAGGACTCAGGCCACCTCGAGTCGCTCGCGGAGAAAGATTCGCAACTAGTACATGTTGCAACACTGCGCTCCATTTAACGTGTACTGTCTTCTAAGGGTGAGACGCGCTTTAGCTAAAGCCTCGATTTACCCAGATAAGGAGGACCGACATTATCTCGGATAATCGAAAACTCAGATAACAGGGACTCTGTACGGTATTACGATTCAGGGGGCCTCAAAACATTTATTTATTGTGAATTCTCGACACAGTTTGTTGCGAACGCGACAGGAAGATTCGGGAGTGAAGGTTACTGTTTGCAGGTTATGTGAAGCGTCCCTTACATTCCAGAAAGAGGTCTAATTAACATTTACCTGGAAAACGGCTCCACACTCCACAGGTCGCCAGGAATTCACAACACTCACTCGAATTTCGGTAACGATTGTCAAAGATCGCACAATTCCGAGAACATTTCATTTAATGTTCTCAGCATACCTTTGTTAAAAACAACGTACTAAACAAGAGAGAAATGTTGAGTGCACACGCGCGCCTCTGGCGGACCTCCAGCAAATTACGTTGTTTAATGAACATGGTCGCCTCAAACTAAATGTAAAAACCTTCTGTACTTGCAAATGTAAATTCGAGTTGACGTTTTCTATTTTTGCCCCGTTTTTTTACCCCTTTTGGCTGTACAATTCCTTAGTATAATCATGACGCGTTTTCAAATACACCAGAAGGGAGATGCTTACGTCATACGTACAGTGATACACGAAAATATATATCTATATAGCTATAGTCAAAAAACTAAAATATACATTTCATTTGTCATGAAAATGTCTTAAACATATGGCATTTTAGTGAAAATCGTTAGTCATTTTCAAGAAAATCAAAATTTTCAAAAAATTTTCCATGTAAAGGGTAGTTTAGGGTGGGGCTATTTTCGTCAAACTTTTCGTGTCGCATACTTGAAACACATTAAACGTAAATACCAACTTTGGTTTATAACCAACTTTTCGTTTTTGAGTTATGCTGTCCACAGACACACACACACACGCACGCACACACGAACCTTTTTAAAAAGTGCTTCGATTGGGTTTAGGGGCCCTCAAAACATGTTTCCGGTGATATCTCGACATCGAATTTATGTATGGAATAATACGATATTTCCCCTACTTACTATAGGTAGGAAAAAAGAATCCATCACTTAGCCGGGTTTGAACCCACGATCTCGAGAACTGCCACGTAGAATTTGCATTTGAGAGTTATAGTGGGAAGATGTTATTCGGTTGTTTTATCGCTTGGCCATACAAAGAGAATGGAATTTCAAAGTCGTCACTTAGCGACTAAGTATTCAAATATTGTAGTATTCTTACGGCTACTGTATTGTCCTATTTCCATTGTATCTAAAACATGTAATAAAACCATATCTGCAAGAAGTAGATAGAGAAATAAGAATACTTTGTACAAGACTGAGTAGAGAAAGTCATGTGAGTGCAACATATTCTTTTATTACTGCAACAATAAAAAACTGTTGCTATTTTCACAAATGCTGTCCAGAGTTAGTTCTGCCAACAGTCGGACAGTAAATTTCCCCCTTTCCACTCCTGTAGGAATTTTCTTGCTACAGCCCTCCCGCGGGAAACAGTTTGCCCCCTGGATCGTGCCCGATTAGGGCAAACTAAAACTACTATCGACCACATTGTTGCGGTCACTATCGATTCTCGCTCTCAGTGTTATCGAAGTGCGGGCGACCGCAATGGATCACGTCACGTGATTGTGTTCTCTATTCCAGCAGTCATTTGTTTCGCTAAAAGTCACTAACTCCCATCACTAGAGCTATTTCTTAGGTTGGCACGCCTGCAATAAAGTACCTCTTTTGTCCTGGCAACAATGTATTAAATTATCACATAACCTAAAAAACAATTTATCACATTACAATGCAAATATGAATTCATTTTACTTTCACAGATATGTTTTTAACAATTTTTTTTAGTAGTAAATGTATTTTTCAAGAACATTTATTTGAGGTTATTAACAACAAGAAAAGAACTAAATACGTGTAATTCTTGTGCTTGGTTTCCTCAGGTGGCAGCACTGAACTACAATGTTGTTTTTTATGTAATTGAACATTTTGTGGCCAGATATAGTATTTAAATTCATATTGTATTTATGAAATAGTCCATACAAATATAATTCGACAGTCTGACTCTTACTTTACTTGAGAATTTATAAGTTAGGTCATACGTATTATCATATTACCGTGATAATATACTAAAACGTTTATTGAAATTCATTTTTTACTTTCTTAGAGTCGGTAAAAGAAGTAAGTATGTATGTTTTGGTGGCCCACGCCAGCGTTAAAAGAGTTGCAGAAATCACAGGGGTAAATCCAGTGAGTGAAATGTCGATATTTCCATTACTAACCCTCACACTCCGTCCGAACTTGGTCATAGAGCAGTGATACCACTGCAACATGATATGTTGGTACTACAACGTCCATCATGCAAATTTCTGCCGGCTCATTGCGTCACTGTTTTTCTGGCGGACAGTTGAACTACAGCTGCCGCTGTGACGTCACTTGGCGGTACAACTTGCTCGAGGCTGACAAGATCTTGTCCTGCCTGTTGTGCCCAGGCCTTCTTAGCATACTCTCTCAGCAACTGCAGCAGTCACATCACTTTCTCTACTCACTCTCGCAAAAAACGCCTATTCATGTTCCTGTTTTCTCTACTACGTATAGCAAGCGGAGAAAATATTGCACTGTACCCAAAAATTCAATATCGAGATTTTCTACAAAATACGTGTTTTGGGAGCCTTAACCTTAAAAAAAATAATTTTTGAGAAAGTTTTAAAACGTTGGCATTTACTTTTAGAAAATTTCCTTCACCCTAAGCTTCCTTTACAGTGAACATTTTTCGAAAATTTCGATTTTTTTAAAATTTGCTGTAAAGATTTTGATTAAAATACATATTTATGACAGCTTACCGTGTGTAGGAGAGTGGATGGGGTTAAAACTACGTTGTAGGGGAAATTATACAATGTGTCACTTCTCCCCATCTATGAGACAGGACACTTTTCTCAAATGGAAGGTTCTTATTCACCTTTTTACATCTTGGTCCTACAAAGAGAACGGAATGATTATTAGTTAAAGCCTAGTGTATTCCCATATG
Organism: Tenodera sinensis; assembly: GCA_030765045.1. NCBI lineage: Eukaryota > Metazoa > Arthropoda > Insecta > Mantodea > Mantidae > Tenodera > Tenodera sinensis. The sequence goes on from CM060971.1 coordinate 119,511,731, forward strand.
CCCCTTGTACCTACAAGAAAATTAGCAATAAGATAATTAGAACTAACACGAAGAAGATATGTTTGTAAGAATGGTTAGTACAAGAGTAGAGAAAGTCATGTGAGTGTAACAAATGAGGTTTTATTTTGTGTGAGGTTAATGTTTGACGTAATTTATTCCGCAACATTAAGCACTACTTAAATTTAAAATGCAAGGAACATTAAATCTCATCCATAAATGATGCACCTAATTAACAGAATGGATTTCAACTATTTTTGCCGCACAATTTAAGGATTTTAAAAATTCATTTTGCAGAGTCTGGATTGAAAACACATTAGCTTCTAGAGAATTATGAAGTAGGCCACATTTAATTGCTTGGGTAATGGAGACTTGACCGCATGAAGCAATCCGAAGGCTGGTTAACGCAGAGGCGCTCACACCGCACGCGAATGGATCACAATGTAATGGAATGTGGTCTGCAATTCTGTTACTTCCCCCTGGCCTGGCTGGCCTGGCTGGCCTGGACTTTAGAAGGCCTATCTCTCACTCAATCCAGCTTTATATGTGCTCGTGTGTGTGTCTGTGTGAAAACGAGCAAATGTCCACTCCAAAATAAGCTTCTTTATACACAAAGGCCCAGGTCAAACTGTTCTGTCTGATTTAACCTCACTTATACAAATATAGTGTAAATATTCACAACAGTTTTACTTTCCCTACTACGTATATTAAGTAGAGGAAGTATTGTACTCCACTCAAAAATTATATACCGAGATTACACTAGAAATATATGTTTTGAGGCCCCCTGAATCCAAAAACACCATTTTTAGAAAAAAGTTCGGGTGTGTGTCAGTCTGTAGACAGTATAACTCAAAAACGAAGAGTAGGATAAAAACCAAAGTAAGTTTAATATCCCTTAAGGATGCAACACGAAGATTTTGAAGAAAATAGCCCCACCCTAAACTACCCTTTACATGGAAAATGTTTCGAAAATTGTTATTTTCTTGAAAATGGCTGTAGCAATTTTGATTAAAATGTCATATGTTTGAGTTATTTTTATAACAAATAAAATGTATATCTTGAATTTTCTGGCTATAACCCCTGTGGTTGTATTTACTCTGAAGGAGTTTTACATAACTGGTAAACCGTAAGAGATACACCAAATCTTACTATACAAAAAATGCAGATCTTGCTAAAATACACAATTTATGTCTGAATATATTTTCTTGTAGGGTGAACCATTTCGGAGATATGTATAAGCAAAGGGAAAGAGTAAGCTTTTACATAAAAATCCTGACTCTATTTAATAAGAAATATGTATTGTGATTGTCCTTGAGGTGCCTCATAACCTCAACCTCGTAGGCACCTTCTGAACTAGGAGGGATATACTCATTATCAGTTAGTTCATCAACCAGAATAAACATCCAACTCACTTTCTTCACTGTCATGCAACCACATTTCACTCAATGGTATGGTGTTTTCAGTTCACTTCAGTTGTCAATTCAGTTGTTTTCAGTTCACTTCAATTTTTAGTTCAGTTCAGTTTTTAGTTCAGTTTTTAGTTCAGTTCAGTTTTTAGTTCAGTTCAGTTTTTAGTTCAGTTCAGTTTTCATTTCAGTTCAGTTTTTAGTTCAGTTCAGTTTTTAGTTCAGTTCATTTTTTAGTTCAGTTCAGTTTTTAGTCAGTTCAGTTTTAAGTTCAGTTCAGTTTTCTTGAAAAGCATAACTGAAAACTGAACTGAAGTGAACTGAACTGAAGTGAAGTGAACTCTTCAGTTTAAGCTCTAGTTCAGTTTTCAGACTGGAGGAAAGCAAGTCAAGACAGGTAAGCCTTGAATTGAACACTCCATATCGAAACATGAAATTCTCTCCCGTTCTTTGTCCTCTCTGTGACTTTTCCTGGAAGAAGCACTGACGTAAAGTCAGGATGTGTATAATTATGTTACTGTTGACCTTTTACTATTTAGGCAAGTGCGTCCGCTGAGGGCTGAGGGCGCGTGATTGCGTGCGTGACAAGGGTGGACCACGCCCGTCTCATGACTTAATGTAGGTAGCTCATGCTTTTGTCACATTACCACTAATTATTTTCAACTCATTCTTCATAACCTCAACACAACTCACATTTCACCAAGCTTTCCAACATTGCCTCCATTGCCTCAAGTCAGTCTCAAATACACAACTCTAATGTGTTACACTCATATGACTTTCTCTACTCTTGTACAAACTCTTATTCCTTTATCTTCCTCGTGTTAGTTGAGATAAACATTTGTACAAATTACCTCATTGCTTATTTCCTTGTAGGTACAAGGGCAATATGGGAATACAGTAGGCTTTGTGCGATAGTCAACTCTTTTAAAACTCCGATATTCCGTTCTCTTTGCACACTTAACATATAAAAAAATCAACAACGATGTTCCATTTCACAAAATTTTTAAGTTTTCCGAAACTCACAGACATGCAACGAATATCTCCGAAATGGTTCACTCTACAAGAAAATTTATTGAGACATAAATTGTGTATTTTAGCAAGATCTACATTTTTCTGTATTAAGAATTTGTCTATCTCTTTCAGTTTACGAGTTATTGAAAACTTATCCAGAGTAAATACGAATACATGGGCTATAGACAGAAAATTCAAAATATACATTTAATTTGTGATAAAAATATCTCAAACATTTGACATTTTAATCAAAATCGTTAAGAGCCATTTTCAAGAAAATCAAAATTTTCGAAAAATGTTCTATGTAAAGGGTAGTTTAGGGTGGGGCTATTTTCTTCAAAATCTTCGGGTCACATCCTTGAAAGACATTAAACTTAAATACCAACTTTGGTTTTTAACCGAATTTCCATTTTTGAGCTATTGGCTTACACATATCGTTCTGCAAGTTTGAAAATGCTCTTATAATAGAAATCTGTTCCAAGTGGTGGGTTTTGTTTCTATGATGGAACATCATCATCATCATCATTTTGAAATATCTCAAGAAGAGATATGATGCTTTTTCACTGAAGTTTGAGATCTTTGTTCACCTAAGTGGGCTATGTCCTTGACACGGCTGTGTTCATTAACTGTTTCCCTGTTGTGTTCCGTGGAGGCAGTTCGAGGGGGATCGTGTTCACTATCTCCTAACAGGCACACAGAGATTCCGCCGGAAATACCTGTTTTGATCCTCCCTGATTCGAAAAAGGAATTAAAAAAAAAAAAAGATCTTGGTCAGTTTGACCGTGAACAGCACAGATTAAAAAGAAAGTTGTATTAAATGTAAAGTTTGTATCTAAGGTGAGCATCGTCCAACCTTCAAACAGATGCACTACCCAGAACTGCCGTTTGAAATGAAAAAACTTACGATAAGTTTATTTCCTCAAAAATGCCCCTCTACAAGAAAATAAACAATAAGATAATTTGTACAAATGTTTATCTCAACTAACACGTAGAAAATATAGGAATAAGAGTTTGTAAGAATGGTTAGTAGAAGAGTTGAGAAAGTCATGTGAGTGCAACACATCAGATAAACGTGTGTTCACGGTGAAGTGTAGATTCTGAGGTCCCTAGCCACGCTCTTGTACGTGTGAACGGTTGCAGAAGTGCTCCGTTTGAGGTTATAACACGCCCACTTGCCTGACGACAATAACGCCATGCTTTTTGCCACGTCGATAGCCACAACACAAAGGAAATGGAGAAAGTGCAGGCATATTATTGGTTAATTTTGAACCAATGGTCTATGAAAGCCTTCGGAACAGCGGCTGGCCACATACTACTATAATCAATTGTTAATTATCCCCACAGAGGGCGCTGCGGTCCTGTATGGCTTCGGTTACCTCTCCTCTTTTGTTTCTGTGGCCTTCGAACTTGTACCGCTAGGGCGCTCTGCCTGTAATTGCATTAGCAAGTGCGATGTTTCCACTTCGGCTCGATGCAGCACGCTATTTCTTCCAATAAAACGGCCGTGTTTGCATTCTCTGCCTTTACGCTCCACGCTGTATCAGGAAAAGTGTCATTCGTTTGCGTACCAAATGATGTAATACTGCACGGGTTCGTCACACCAAATAAAAAGTCTGATGTTCGTATTGCAAGTTTGTCTACTGTCTGCCTGCCCACCAGAGGAAGGCGAGCTGGACAAATGTACTACAACCAACACTAAAAAATTAACATCCTTTCAGTTCAGTTTTCAGTTATACTTTCCTAGAAAACTAAACTGAAAACATCGGCCAAACTTCAGCAGACCAGCCCGGTCAAACATTAATAAAATGGCATTGAAATGGTATAAAGGTACTCCAGAGTGTTCCCCATGGTGAAAAAGCTCCCCATTATTGCATCGGAGAAACATGTTTATTGTCCACTTTGGTCACCTGTTGTAGAAAATTGTTTACCTTACGTTACGTTGCGGCTGGTAATGTTTGGGAGCGCCATCTTGTTTTATCGTCTAGTATATAGCTTATGTATCGATTGTAGCTTAGCTTTGGTAAGGTTAAATTAGGTTAGGTTAGCTTTGGTAAGGTGAGGTTAGGTGTAGCTTAGCTTTGGTTCATGTATGCTGATCGTAGTTCAGAAGGGGCCTATGAGGCACCAGAAGGACAATGACACTAGTTCGTGGAGCACTTCACAATGTTAGTGTTACCACGGCTGGATATAGACAAAGGAACTCCAACCTGTTCCACAATTCACTCACATAACCTAACTTTTCTTTACATTACAACAATGTTGCACATGTAGCGTTATATTACATAGTAATACCTGCACATAAATCACAATAATTTGCACTCGGGATCTTGGCAAATGCGCAACTTAACGTATCGATAAAGTTAGGTTAGGTTAGGTTAGGTTAGGTCAGGTTACTGTCTACCTACATGACGAGGTGATACCTGCCAAGTGTACTCTCTTGTATATTACACAATCTTTACACGCCTTTTTCAGACCAGAAACAACCTAAAATTATTAAACACTATCCAGAAAGAGTAAATCTATTTACCTGATTTTCCTAGTTCCTTTACTCCTTCTAAAGTCTTTTTTCTCTACATTTCTATACTCGCATGCTGCAGATTCTATATAAATTCGTTCAGATGAATAAAATTATTAATTACTTTCTGTTCTCTGTGTGAAAATGTTGGTTTTCCGCTCATTATGTCCAGTTTGCAAAGTAAATAAACCAATAACCTCACTTCAGATCGACCAAGCTCAACTGAGCAGCGGAATTGTCACCGTAGTTTTCCACCAACAGATTTCTGTTGCAAATCTAGTAACAAACGAATAAGAATAAGAAGTAAGTTAAGTTTAGTTCTAGGCCGCAGGAAAGCATGGCTTTAGCCAAAAGTCGCTAGACAGTCGCTAAATCAATACAACTACTAAGATTAATTAAAGAAAAATTGTATAATACTTAATAGTATAAAGAGAGAATTCCAGTTGCATAGGTGGCATCTTGGCAGCTCCGGCATCAGTGAACGTGACGAAATGACTAATTCAGTAACAGAGCTGGACTTCACGTCTGAGAAATTCTTTGCTCTCAGCTTTACGGAAGGATCACAAACAAAAGTTAATGAAGCCGTCAGACTGGCTGGGAATGAATCAATCAAATCAAACCGATGATGATGACGTCATATCCGGTAACACTTTCGCCCTCTCTGATGATGCGATCAGACCTTTCATGAATCTAGAATCAACTGACGCACTTTTGTTTGTATTTTGCGCGTGTCGTGATTTGGAAATATATTCAATTAAAGTGGAAAAAGAGTAGCAATACGGGACGGTGACTGGCAACGAAATGTCGCTCGCGTTCAACGTTTTTTATTCCCTCGTACCTACTCCGCTGAAAAGAAACGAAACGTGCGAGGCAAATGATAAAACAAGGAGATATGGCAGGACATACAAGGGCCCACTTTCACACACACGACCTTCATACGAGCATTATCAGTGTGCTCTGATACACTCGTATGTACGTCATACAAGCGTCTGGCTATAGCCCCTGTAGTCGTATTTACTCTGGACGACTTTTGCATAACTGGTAAACCGTTAGAGATAGACCAAATCGTACTATACAAAAAATGTAGATCTTGCTAAAATACACAACTTATGTCTCAATAAATTTTCCTGTAGGGTGAACCATTTCGGAGATATTACTTTTTATGTGTGCGAGTTTCGTAAAATTTAAAAATTTCGTGAAATGGAACATCCTTGTTCATTTTTTATATGTTAAGTGTGCAAAGATAACGTGATCTCAAACTTTTAAAAGATTTGACTATCGCACAAAGCCTACTGTATTCTAATATTGCCCTTGTACCTATAAGGAAATAAGCAATAAGATAAATTGTTCAAATGTTTATCTTTACTAACATGAAGTAGATACAGGAATAAGAGTTTTTAGCATAGTTTGTGCAAGAGATGTTAAATATAACATAGCGAATGGAGAAAATGACGTAAATTTAACATACGAGAGGAATAAACCACAGGATTACGTCAGAGCCATCTGGACATTTTTAATTCCACAAACACTTCATAAAGCTTTTAAATATTAACATTTAGCCCCAAAAAGTGCAGGTTTTCATCTGTTATTACTTTTAACTACCAACTTTACATAAGCATCATTTAAACACGGTTTGCGCCCCCAGGTTGGCCAACAACTACACAGGAAAACACGTGTTATGAGTGGACTGCGGTTTGCATTAGTGACACCTGAACTGTATTCAGTGTTACCAACTGCGGCTTTGCACACAGCCACAAACACCATGTGTGTCCATTAGGGCCAGGCTTGCTTAACTGCGCCATGTATATTGACCCTTATGGCGCTCAGTTAACACGCCCGCAGTAAACTGATATAACTGCGGGATATTACAGTGTTCGCTTCCACTTTAAAAAAAATCTGATGTGCTACACTCACATGACTTTCTCTACTCACTCTTGTACTAACCATTCTTACAAGATCGCAGCCGGGATAAATAAAATAATCAAACACATTAATTAATGAATTTAAGATTGATACGATACAAAAAATATAGGATCTATTTTGTGCTCTTTGTTTAGCTCAAGTTGTTACGTAATGAAACAAGAAGCTCGTGCTGCAGTTGGAGGTAGAACATATCACTAGCTGGAAGGAATTCCGCAGTTCAACACACTTAACAACATTACAGCGCTCTTAACTCCATCTGGTGTCGTTAGCATCAATTACAGCGCTCAGGAAATTGCAAGAGAGCTAAACAAAAGCAATGCTAACGTGACGTTCTTTCTCTTTTACTAATAGAGAAACTGGTTTTACGTTCTCTATCATATCGTCATGAATTTAACTCCATCTAGGAGTTATACGTGCATAGCTCATTCGTGTCTTCCTTACTTTACGTCCATCCCACTCAAAAATTACATGTCGACTTCTCACCGCAAATATATGTTGTGTGTCTGTGTGTGTGTGCGTGTGTGTATGTGTGTGTGTACGCGTCTGTGTGTGTATGTGTGTATGTGTGTGTGTGCGTCTGTGTGTGTCTGTGTGTGTGTGCGCGTCTGTGTGTGTGTATGTGTGTATGTGTGTGTGCGTCTGTGTGTGTGCGTCTGTGTGTGTGGCGTCTGTGTGTGTGCGCGTGTGTGTGTGTGTGTGTGTGTGCGCGTGTGTGTCTGTGTGTGTGCGCGTCTGTGTGTGTATGTGTGTATGTGTGTGTACGTGTGTGTGTGTGTGCGCGTGTGTGTGTGCGTGTTTGTATGTGTGTGTGCGCGTGTGTGTGTGTGCGCGTGTGTGTGCGCGTGTGTGTCTGTGTGTGTCTGTGTGTGTGCGCGTCTGTGTGTGTGCGTGTGTGTGCGTGTGTGTATGTGTGTGTGCGTGTGTGTGCGTGTTTGTATGTGTGTGTGCGCGTGTGTGTGTGCGCGTGTGTGTGTGCGCGTGTGTGTCTGTGTGTGTGTCTGTGTGTGTGTGCGCGTCTGTGTGTGTGTGCGTGTGTGCGTGTGTGTGTGCGTGTGTGTCTGTGTGTGCGCGTGTGTGTGTGCGTGTTTGTATGTGTGTGTGTGCGCGTGTGTGTGCGTGCGCGTGTGTGTGTGCGCGTCTGTGTGTGTGCGTGTGTGCGTGTGTGTGTGCGTGTGTGTATGTGTGTGTGTGCGCGTGTGTGTGCGTGTTTGTATGTGTGTATGTGTGTGTGTGTGTACGTGTGTGTGTATGTGTGTGTGTGCGTGTTTGTATGTGTGTATGTGTGTGTGTACGTGTGTGTGTGTATGTGTGTGTGCGCGTGTGTGTGTGTGTATGTGTGTGTGTACGTGTGTGTGTATGTGTGTGTGTGCGCGTGTGTGTGTGCGTGTTTGTATGTGTGTGTGCGCGTGTGTGTGTGTGCGCGTCTGTGTGTGTGTGTGTTTGTGTGTGCGTGTGTGTGTTTGTCCTATATGCGTTTCTAAACCACTTTAGCGATCAGCTCGAAATTTCGTAAGTATATGTATTTTTTCGTGGAGAAGAGTTTTACTATACAACATTCATATTCACATCGTTTTCTCTACTCGCTTTTCTTTTGTATATTAAATGCACATATACTTCGCTACCCGCCCTTCAACATAAAATTCATACAATTTTCTATGACTGAAATACAAATGCAGAGAATTAGATTCACACACTTTTCTCTCCGCAGTTTTCTTTTATGAAATACAGTCACATTTGTTTCTCTACTCCCTCTTCTGCAATTCTCTAAATGCAACGTAAGTCTAGAAGTTGTGATAAAATAGTCAAAGCATGCCCAATGTCGGGTATTTCAGAGAGTGTTTCTTTTAACGTGAAGTAGATCGAAGAATAAGTGTTTTATCAACAGTGAGTAGATTTCTATACATTGCACTGTGTTAGGCAGTGTGTTAAAAAGCTTTGTTAAGTAATGATCTTTGCTGCAGGTCGTTTGTTCAATTCTCTGCAGGTATGTATTGTTAGTTAACATGAGTCAGACAGACGATGTTATGTTGGTGGCATATCTTCAAGGCGCTTTAATTTCCGCTCAGTAGCCTTTCCCTGTTGCAGTCTTCCTTTGGCAATTTTCATTACGAGTAACAGCTTTTACGTAACGAACTCTACAGTGTGGTAAACTTACTAATATTAAAGTACATATAATTTACTGCAACTAAATAACTATTGCATTAACGAAATTACTAACGAATGCACTTCAGGGTTATTCTGAAAAGTCTAAGGGCCAAACGTTACCCTGAAGTTCCTACGATATTAAAAAAATACGACAAAAAGCAAAGAAAAAGTTGACTTTTATCTGTTGGCTTTCTTTGTGATGGTGGGATCCAATCAGCTGCGAGTTCCCACAAGTGTTGCTCTCTGGTGTCAGATGTGGGACCGTAATTAAATGTTTGGTCTGCTATGTCTTTGTCTTCAAATACCGCCTCGCGACTCTCCCAAATGTGACCACTCTTATATAATGTACACTCACAAAAAGTCTGTTAGATACCAAAATTAGTATTTAAGTTTACGCAATTTTCAACAAAATTCTTTCACCCAAAACTACTCCGAAAACCTTTGAAAACTTTGAGTTTCTCAAAAATGGCGATAACTAATTTGATTAAAATGCCATATGTATAGGACCCGTATGGTCGCGTCGAAACTGTAGAAAGACAGTGAAAGGAGTGGGTCAAGGTTACGAGAAGAAAACAGTTGTGTGTTGTAATATCACGAAAGACTGTTAACGTTAGTAAAAGAGAACTGCATACTTGTGCGTACAGTTCTGAAAGAAAATGAAGTGAGGAGAAAAAAAAAAGTAACTGGACTGAATTTTGTTGTGTTTGTCACACTGGTATCAGGAGTGACGTCCATTATTTTACTGTGTTTTGTTTTGGGGGGTAGTGTATTTTAGTTCACATCTCGGTGGAAGAAAACGTTTATAAAATGAGAGCAATAGTTTTTTAAGAGTGCGTGGAGATAATCTATGTTATTCGTCTTGATAAATAAGTATGCAGACAGAGGGCAGCAGTGGAGTTTCCAAAACAGGCTGTAAGGGGCGCTAGCAGTAAAGTGTCGATTTCAAAGTGATTGATGGGTCAGGGGTTTAATTACATTTCAGCCCGGCAGTTGGGTATCGCAACCCCAAAAAACTAGAAACATACCCCACTCCCCCCCCCCCCCCCTTACTCCGGAGTTTACTGAAATCAGGAGTTTATCTCGACGTCCAAAGACAGACAGACAGACAGACAGACAGACACTTCCCTCTCGTTTAACCTGAGATGCCATTCCACTTCTGACCCCGGGCCGACTTTTAGGCGCGTTCGCTGCAAACGTGACCCCTCAGAGAGCTGAGCTAGTGAAGCCCACAGACGCACAGAACAGTTACAGCCGAAGTGTTTCCTCTACCCAAGGAGAGGACGACGAGGCGAACCTTGCGGCCGGGGCGACAAGGCAAGAGGTTCAAGAGCCATCTGTCCGCACCCGTCGGAAGGTACCGCGCCACCAAACAAGGGAGGGGAAGGGAATCCACCAGCATGACATGGGGAAATTACGGAAAAGCTCATATCAGAGTGCGTGGCCATGGGAATCGAACCCGGTACAGACGTTACAGCCACCCCTCTTGGTTAGGGTGAATTAACCCTATAAGGGTTGTCCGTGTTCATCCCCTATCCTGATGAATGTCAGGTAACTCTCAGCCCTATGGACCCCAGACTCATTTGAGCAACATTCCACTCATTATCCGACACCACCTAACTCAAAGTGAAACTCTGAAGTGTTACACTCACATGACTTTCTCTACTCTTGTACTAACCATTCTTACAAACTCTTATTCCTATATCTTCTTCGTCTTAGTTAAAATAAACATTTGCACAAATTATCTTATTGCTTATTTCCTTGTAGGTACAAGGGAAATATTAGAATACAGTAGGCTTTGAGCGATAGTCAAACCTTTTAAACCTTTGAGATTCCGTTCTCTTTGCACGCTTAACATATAAAAAAGTGAACAACGATGTTCCATTTCACGAAAGTTTCAAGTTTTCCGAAACTGACACAAATAAGGAATATCTCCGAAATGGTTCACTCTACAAAAAATTTTATTCCGACATGAATTGTTTGTTTTAACGAGATCTACATTTTTTATAAACTAAGATTTGGTCTATTTCTTACGGTTTACTACTTATGCAAAAGTCATCCAGCGGAAATAGGATTTCATGGGTTATAGGCAAAAAATTCAAGATATTTTTATTTGTCATAAAAATATCTCAAACATATACCATTTTAATCAAAATCGCTACAGTATTGTTAGAGAAAATCAAAATTTTCGAAAAAATATCTCCATGTAAAGGGTAGTTTAGGGTGGAGCAAATTCTTCAAAATCTTCGTGTCGCATCCTTGAGAGACATTAGGCTTGAATGTCAAATTTCGTTTTTTAACCAATTTTTGGTTTTTGAGTTATGCTGTCGACAGACTGACACTCACACAGACCCTTTTCTAAAAATGCTTCGTTTTTGGATTCAGGGGATCTCAAAACATATATTTCCGTTGAAATCTCGACATCGAATTTTTGGATGGAATACAATACTTCCTCTACTTACCAGTGGAGAAAGTGAAAATATGTTTTTCGCAATTTTTCTATTTCTTTTACGTTTGAAGCATAAACCTTTCATATTTGAAAATGGAACATGAAATACATAGATACAAAGGCAGAATTAATGTTCAGGTCTGTATAGTGTGACGTCATTGGTCGCTTAATGAACCAAAATATTCCTGGAAACAAAACACAGGCGCCATTTTCTCCCAACCTGTTAGCAAATTACTGCGCGCTGCTTGTCGAAGATTTACGGCCCTATTTGGAACGGGGGGGGGGGGGGTTGGGATATCGTCTCCAAATTAACGCTAAATGTTCCCGCAAATTTATGCCTTTATGTGGTATTTAAAACATCTGGTCGCAAGGAAAAGCGACCGTCACATTAATATAACTACCCATAAGGCTTCTAATCGAGTCAATATATTTACAACATTGTAATTTGAATTACAAAATAGCTAAAATAACTTGGGGCTAATCGAAAAATATGAAGTGCAACTGCCGACAGAGGCGCTGTTCAACAGCTGCTGCATTCGTCGGTATGTAAATTAACTCTTAACTCCTGCACAACGTAAAATAACTCAGATCCCACATTTGAAACAAGGAGAAAGGCTATTTCCACCCTGCTTTTGTTTTCCTCAACACTGCACACGTCAAGTTACGTAAGCTTTCACGGTCGGTGTTGATAAATAACAAATCTCACGTATTAGTTGCGATTAATATTTACAGAAATTATCTTATTACTTATTTCCTTGTAGGTACAACGGGAGTATGGATTTTGAGCGATAGATCTTTACACGGTTAACATAAACTTTTTTGTAGAGTGAACCATTTCGGAGATATTCCTCGTTATTTGTGTAACTTTTGGAGAACTTTTATTTGTGTCAAATGGAACATCGCTATTCATTTCTATATGCTAACCGTGCAAAGAGAACGGAATTTGAAAGTTTTAAAAGATTTGACTATCGCTCAAGGGCTACTGTATTCCCATATTCCTCTTTTATCTATAAGAAAATTACTAATAAGAAATGCCTGTTTATAAGAGTGTTTTGTACAAGAGTAGAGAAAGTCGTGTGAGTGTATACATGACATTTTTAATGGCATGTTAAATATATTTCTCTGGGGCTATAAATTCACACGTATGTTTTATTGAAGCCAGAAAGGGTTATGTATGTATTTATAAAACAGCAGGGTGAGACTAACCATGTTAATAAGGGTGAGTGAGTGAGGGGTTGTTTTGTTCGGCACACTGTGAATCCCACGTGGACACTAGTAACAGCTGAAAACGATCTGATAATATTATCATCATCTTGTTGGCCTCGCCCAGCATTCATTTTACAACATGCTTTACTTCATAATTAATAACTGTAACAGCCCTGTATTGTATTCCACCCAAAACTTCCATGTCCAGATTTCATTGGAAATGTATGTTTTGAGACCCCCTGAATCCAGTCTGTGGACAGCATAACTCAAAAAACTAAAAGTCGGTTAAAACCAAGAATGTGACACCAATATTTTGAAGAAAATAGCCCCACCCTAAACTACCCTTTACATGGAACATTTTTCGAAAATTTTGATTTTCTTGAAATTGGTTCTAACGATTTTGATTAAAATGTCATATGTTTGAGATATTTTTATGACAAATGAAATGTATATCTAGAATTTTCTGGCTATAGCCCCTGTAGTCGTATTTACTCTGGACGACTTTTGCATAAGTGGTAAACCGTTAGAGATAGACCAAATCATACTATACAAAAAATGTAGATCTTGCTAAAGTACACAATTTATGTCTGAATAAATTTTTTTGTAGAGTGAACCATTTCGGAGATATTCCTTGTTATTTGTTAGAATTTTGGAAGAAACTTTTTCGTGATTTTTTTCATGTTAGTCGTTCAAAGAGAAGGGAATTTGGAAATATTTGAGTATCACTCAAAGCCTACTGTATACTTAAATTCCCCTTGTACCTATAACGAAATAAGCAATAAGATAATTTGTACAAATGTTTATCTCAACTAACATGAAGAAGATATAGGAATAAGAGTTTGTAAGAATGGTTAGTACAAGAGTAATTTTGTGTTTCTAGAATAACTCCTAGCATATACTCCATTTATGTGACGTCAATCAGTCTAGAGCCAAGAGCCAAGAGCCAAATCAGGTCGCTCGGGTTTACCCGAGCGGGATATATGACCACGGTACCTATCCATTTCGTATGGATTTACCCGTGAGGTATGAAAGATGTAGTCATTTTACAAGCTATTTTTGTCAATGTCAGCCAATGGTGATGATTGGTTACTCTCTCTTGCTATAGACTAGGGATATGAGTGCCAGTTAGAATGTCTACCCATCCTGGGGCACCCATGCCCCTCTGCTCACTTAGCAAAGGTCAGCTTGTCTAACCAGCAAGTCAAGCAGTGTCAATTTAGCGAGAAACCGAATGCATTGGAATGTTTGGTGAAATGAGGAAGCAGTGAAGCTAATTAGCCCAAGACATCCTTGGGTAAACGATAGCTTTTGCGCCTCCTGGGAAGATGGGGCAATCAGTCTCTGGTTTGACGAAATGGCAAGAAATTTCAAGTGGCAGCTGTCGTACCTCCATTTGTAAAAATGGGTGTTATAAATTATCTTTGGGTGACGTCTGTTCCTCTCTTTTGGGTGGTCTAGGGTTCATAAAGGTAAATATTTCATAAAATATTTGATGCCATAACCCAAAATTCCATCCCAAATCTAAAAGTATAGAAAAACTGAAATTAGATGGTAATTGCGAACGTCCTGCCATCTAACCATGGAACATGAAATTACGTAGACTATTGCCATCTGCCGGATAATTCAGAAGCAGAAACAACTTAGAAATCAAAGCTCGGTTAAATACCAAAGTTGAGCATCTTTCAAGGATGTGATCTTGCGAGAAGACAATTTAAGTCCAAATAAATTTCTTATATAGTCAAGTATTTTGGAGAATCGCTTGTTATTTATGTTAGTTTTATAATACTGGAAGACGTTATTCATTTTTTATATCTTAGACGTGCTAAGCGAACGGAATTTAAAAGCTTTAAATGATTTAGTTATATAACTTATAACTATATAACTACATATAAAACCCGAAATAATGTGACGCCGGCCGCGGCGCACAACACAGGATGGTTGTGGTTAAACTACTTCATAAGACATACCAGGCCGGCGAGTAGACAAAGGCGCACAAGGTCAGGGTGCCTCGCGTGACTCTTTGTGTATACAACAATGCACAAAGGACGAAAGACTAGAAGTGTGTTGTTTAGAAGCAAATAAATTGACAGAAAAGTAACTGGAGTGGATTTTCTCATTTCATCACAATATTACTTGCTACGTCCTTCTTGTATTACTGCGCGCCTTGTTACTTTAATTACCTACTCGCTTTGGTCCCAAGACAGTAGACTATCGATTAGTTCGTGATAGATACAATATAAATGGAAGCTCGATGTAACTCCCAAGGCAGTGCACTTTCATTTCACACAGATCCGATTTCCTTTTGATGTCGATGGCGAGTCTAACACCTGCTGACATTTCGACCAACTTAAAATCTGATTTCGACAACAGTTTCTCGATATTTCCACGGCATGTATCACAAAAGTGGCGATACGCCTTTGTTTCGGCTCTGGAACTCATTTTCATCGACACAGAATTTTTAATTTGCTGGCGAATCTCTTCAGCCGTCGCTCTTTTGTTTTATTAGTTCGTTCGTTGGCGACCTCTTCTTGTTTTGTAGCCTACTTCCCTGCAGCTCCATTACACAGAAAGCTGATCTTAGTTTGTTATTGTGTTACGCAAGGGGTGAGGTATAACTACTGACCAATGAACTGACAACAGTTGCAATACGGGGCTAGAGGCGTGGCACTGTAATGGCGAGGTAGGCAGACAGGCAGGTAGGCAGACAGGCAGGTAGGCAGACAGGCAGGTAGGCAGACATGCAGGTAGGCAGGCAGATACGCAGGTAGACAGACAGGCAGATAGACAGACAGGCAGGTATACAGGCAGATAAGCAGGTAGGCAGACAGGCAGGCAGGTAGGTAGACAGGCAGGTAGGCAGATAGGCAGGTAGGTAGACGGACAGGTAGGTAGGCAGACAGGCAGGTAGGCAGACAGACAGGTAGGCAGACAGGCAGGTAGGCAGACATGCAGGTAGGCAGGCAGATACGCAGGTAGACAGACAGGCAGGTAGACTGACAGGCAGGTATACAGGCAGATAAGCAGGTAGGCAGACAGGCAGGCAGATAGGTAGACAGGCAGGTAGGCAGCTAGGCAGGCAGGTAGGTGGACAGGCAGGTAGGCAGGTAGATAGGTATGCAGACAGGCAGGCAGGTAGGTAGACAGGCAGGTAGGCAGACAGGCAGGCAGGTAGGTAGGCAGGCAGATAAGCAGGTAGGCAGACAGGCAGGCAGGTAGGTAGACATACAGGTAGGCAGATAGGCAGGCAGGTAGGTAGACAGGCAGGTAGGCAGGTAGATAGGTATGCAGACAGGCAGGCAGGTAGACAGGCAGGTAGGCAGACAGGCAGGCAGATAAGCAGGTAGGTAGACAGGCAGGTAGGCAGATAGGCAGGCAGGTAGGCAGGCAGGTAGGTAGACAGGCAGGTAGGCAGGTAGATAGGTATGCAGACAGGCAGGCAGGTAGACAGGCAGGTAGGCAGACAGGCAGGCAGATAAGCAGGTAGGTAGACAGGTAGGTAGGCAGATAGGTAGGCAGATAGGCAGGCAGGTAGGTAGACAGGCAGGTAGGCAGGTAGATAGGTATGCAGACAGGCAGGCAGACGTCCTACTGTATCGACCTTGCTCTAGTCTGGAATTCAACATAAATTAATTTCATGGAAGCTTGGGAGTAATTTCCCAAATACCAGACTTAATCACAATTTAGTGTGGTGTTCTACTGCATACATACATACGTACATACATACATAACAAAATATCATCTACAGGCTGACTTCATGTCAGGCGCACGGCCGTTCCCTACCCGTACTTTGATCACTTTATCCCTGCAATCTTTACACTTAGCATAAAGAACCTCAACTAAATAAATAAAACACTATCTAAAAGCGTTGTTCAACATTCGCAAATCCACAGGAAGAAAAACGAGTACAGAAAGCTGTGTTAAGGTATTTATATCTCAGTCATATAGAAAATTGTATAACTTGTTAGTAGAAGAGGGAGTGGAGAAAGTAATATGAATGTGTTTCATAAAAGAAAACTGTAGAAAAAACCATGTGAATGAAATACATTGCAATATAACGTGACGAATTTCACGGTGCTTGGTCCAATCTTATTGCTTATTTCCTTGTAGGTACAAGGGGAATATGGGAATACAGTAGACTTTGTGCGATAGTCAAATAGTTTAAAGCTTTGAGATTCCGTTCTCTTTGCACACTTAACATATAAAAAAATGAACAGCGATGATCCATTTCACGAAAGTTTTAAGTTTTCCGAAACTCACACACATAAAAAGGAATATCTCCGAAATGGTTCACCCCACAGGAAAATTTATTGAGACATAAATTGTGTGTTTTAGCGAGATCTACATTTTTTGTATAGTAAGATTTGGTCTATCTCTTACGGTTTACCAGTTATACAAAAGTCTTCCAGAGTAAATACGACTACAGGGGCTATAGTCAGAAAATTCAAGATATACGTTTCATTTGTTACACAAATATCTCAAACATATGACATTTTAATCAAAATCGTTAGAGACATTCTCAGGAAAACAAAAATTTTCGAAAAATTTTCCATGTAAAGGGTAGTTTAGGGTGGGGCTATTTCCTTCAAAATATTCGTGTCACATCCTTGAAAGATATTTAACTTAAATACCAACTTTGATTTATAACCAACTTTTCGTTTTTGAGCTATGCTGTCCACAGACTGACACACACACACTCTCTCTTTCTCTGACCTTTTTCTGGAAATGCTTTTTTTTTTTTTTGGATTCAGGGGTCTCAAAACTCTCACTTAAAAGAATTGAAGCAATATTTCAAACAACTCTCTCAGATGTGAGATAGGTTGACAACGTTGCGTTAAGGTTGGTTATGGAATGAAACCGGCTTCTGTATGTAAACAGTTCGTTCACTTGCAGGGAGATAACAATTCTGACTGGCCTACAGGACACGGCAGGGTATGAGTTTAGGTTCACGACACACCACGCTGCGGTGTTTCTTTATGTACTGACCTAGTGAAAGTGACACAATCTGCATTTTTGCCAGCTTTTATCTCCGCAGGAAATGATCAGAGACAAAAAGGTAAGATAAAAAATGTGTTCCAAATACCGAGACCTATCACTGGAATCAAACCGACGACCTCTCTCATGCACCTTGCCTCGATTCGGCTGCACTGTTATTGGCTAGATATAATGATAAAAGGTTTTACGGTGGGAAATGTGAGCTGGTGCTAAATGAGAGGTGTCACGGCCCCCTGTGAGTGATAGAGTGTATAAGGGAGGCGACATCCCCCCCCCTCCAGTTGAATTACACATCTACTCTATAAAGAGCGGCGGCGGCGGCGGCGGCGGCGGCGGCGGCGGCGGCGGGTGAAAGCCAACGGTGACATATTGACCGGACTTAATCACTCGCAGCCTCCGAACTGAACTCAACTGAACTGCCATTTAATTCTAATGGTTATAACTTTTATATTAGACATTCATATTGCCTATTGGAAATAACTCACTCACTCACACTCATTAATCACTAATTACCCGGTTATGAGCGTCGAGTAGTTCAGACTTCGATTCCTCGTTCAAATTTTGTTAGAACCTTGTGGAAACAAAAGTGCGCACGTATGTCGAATTCACATAAATTTCACTACTCATTTTTACTTTATCTTCTAAAACTAAACCCCTAGAGCAACAGCCCATGAAGACCCAAAGCTTGCCGCTCAGCCGCTGCGTCCCCCACCTGCGCCCACTACAGGCGACAATGTGTGTGAGTTTCGGAGTAATATGAGAATCACTCAACTTGGGGCGGTGAAACTGCCTGCGTTGCTATCCATTCTTGACGATAAATAAACTGGCGTGGCTAATGAAATATTACTTTTGTGTTTCGTTTCCTTTTACTGAAATTGCATCGATTTGAACAGTTTTTGAGTTATGCTGCCCACAGACTGACACACACGGACCTTTTTCTAAAAATGCATTTTTTGGATTGAAGGGGCCTCATAACATATATTTCCGGTGAAATCTCCACATCGAATTTTTGGATGGAATACAATACTTAACCTACTTACCAGTAGAGAAAATAAAAATGCTATTCTTTTGGAATTTTTGAGTGGAAGTAAAAACGTAGATCTGATTAGGGCACATTTCTTATTTAAAATACATTTTTAGTGGGATTAACCATTTCAGAGACATTCGTTGTAGTGTTTTGAATTTTCAAATATTATATAAGTCTCTCAAGTGTTGTTTTGTGCAACGCAAACAGAAAATGATGTGAGTTTAACCACAGTAAGTTGTAAATTGGTTAAGTTAGAAAGTAAAGTGGGAGTTTCTGGTCTATAAGGTGGTACCTAGTATTTTTCTTGAAGTGATATTTATGAGGTAGGAAATGGCGTGTCTTTCCGTGCTAGTTGACAAAAGCGGCCCGCCGGTCGGCCGGCCGGCGCGGTATCTCAACTGACAAACACTAAATCCTTGCCCTTCTGTCCGCCCTATCCAAACAAAAATTCCGGTCTGACGTAATAAATAAGGCAAACAGAACGCCCTCCTCGCAAAGGTTGGTATCTGCATGCCTAATGGACCGGCGAGTGCCGCCAACACCACCACTGAAAAACGATCAACTTATTCCGCACCATTCGTAATTTCAACACACACATTGGCACCCTCGGTCCCATACCTTGGGCCACTTATCGCTCACGTCACAAAGATCCGTGTGTGTGTGTCGGTGTCTGTACACACACACAGACACACTCACACATACACGCACACACACGCACACACACACAGACACACTTACACATACACGCACACACACGCACACACACAGACACACTCACACACAGACACACTCACACATACACGCACACACACGCACACACACACACTCACTCACACACAGACACACTCACACATACACGCACACACACACGCACACACACACAGACACTCACACACAGACACACTCACACATACACGCACACACACACGCACACACACACAGACACACTTACACATACACGCACACACACGCACACACACACACACTCACACACAGACACACTCACACATACACGCACACACACACGCACACACACACAGACACACTTACACATACACGCACACACACGCACACACACAGACACACTCACACACAGACACACTCACACACAGACACACTCACACATACACACACACACACTCACACACAGACACACTCACACATACACGCACACACACACGCACACACACACAGACACACTTACACATACACGCACACA
Source organism: Tenodera sinensis (assembly GCA_030765045.1). Taxonomy (NCBI): domain Eukaryota; kingdom Metazoa; phylum Arthropoda; class Insecta; order Mantodea; family Mantidae; genus Tenodera; species Tenodera sinensis. The sequence goes on from CM060971.1 coordinate 119,531,618, forward strand.
CACGCACACACACACAGACACACTCACACATACACGCACACACACGCACTCACACACAGACACACACACACACAGACACACTCACACATACACGCACACACACGCACTCACACACAGACACACTCACACACAGACACACTCACACATACACGCACACACACGCACGCACACACACTCACACACACACAATGATAATATTTAGTTAACGTTTGAGTGTCGAACACGCCTAAAATGACGAAAGGAAAGAAAAGTCTAGTTGGTGGAGATAAATCATGTATGTGTTGGGAGAACGTATCTGCATAAACAGTAGGCTAAGTGAATTCATGTCCACAAAGGGCACTTTGTAAGAAATGTGGGAGCGCCCTGTTGTCTGCAGGGTTTTGCTTAACATCACTTTCTCTACCCTTCTACTTCACTTTAATCGGTACCTATAACATTTGTAAAAATCCGTATTACTAATTTTCTTGCAGATACAAGGTTGTGGTGACTTTGAAATTCCATTATATTTGTATGGCGAAGAGATAAAAGAACGAATACTGACTTCACATTCTTGAACACGCACACACACTGGGTCACTTAGTTGCTTACACGCTGGCCTATTGATCCCAAGGTCACGGGTTCAAACCTGGCCCACACCGATCATTTTTAAACAACTCCAAGTCAGTAGATTTACTGGCATATAAAAGAACTCCTTCGGGACAAAATTCCGGCACACCGACGATCCTGATATTACTTGTTATTTGTGTGAGTTTCGAAAAACTTTCATAAAATGGAACATTGTTGTTCATTTTTACTTTCTCTACTGGTAAGTAGGGGAAGTATTGTATTCCACCCAAAAATTCGATGTCGAGATTTAACCGGAAATACATGTTTTGAGGCCCCCTGAATAAAAAAAAAAGCATTTTTAGAAAAAGGTCCGTGTGTGTCTGTGTGTGTGGACAGCATAGCTCAAAAACGAAAAGTCGGTTAAAAACAAAAGTTGGTATTTAAGTTTAATGTTTTTCAAGGATGCGACACGAAGATTTTGAAGAAAATAACCCCACCCTAAACTACCCTTTACATGGAAAGTTTTTCGAAAATTTTATTTTTTTGAAAATGGCTCGAACGATTTTGATTAAAATGTCATATGTTTGAGATATTTTGATAACAAATGAAATGTATATCTTGAATTTTCTGGCTATAGCCCCTGTAGTCGTATTTACTCTGGATGACTCGTGCATAACTGGTAAACCGTTAGAGATAGACCAAGTCTTACTATACAAAAAAATGTAGATCTTGCTAAAATACACAATTTATGTCTCAATAAATTTTCTTGTAGGGTGAACCATGTCGGAGATATTCCTTGTTATGTGCGTGAGTTTCGGAAAACTTAGAACTTTCGTGAAATGGATCATCGTTGTTCATTTTTTTATGTGTTAAGTGTGCAAAGACAACATAAAGCTACGTACAACAGCTACAACATAATCTCAAACATTTGACTATCGCTCAAAGCCTACTGTATTGCTATATTCCCCTTGTACCTGAAGAATTTTGAAGGTAGTACAAAACTTGCTTGAATTGTGTAATACGATTGTGGTCATATATAAGATATTATCGAACTGAATCAGGGTGTTTCTTGAAAAATGTTGAAGGAAACATATAATGCGGTTTATCTGGAGTGACAAGTAGGTCAGGGGTGATATAGAGGAACCCTTCACAAATGACAAGGGAGTGTTTTATTTATAACATATTTAACCACACGCCATATCACTCCGCCTGTGTGTCTGTCTGTCTGCCAAGGGCAGTTTTTGCTCGTCCCCTGAGACTGCGTTATGGGCGTGTGACAAAATTCGCGACAAAAAGGGGAATCCCCATCCACACCCAACACAATAGGGTGTGTCCCTCGCACACGGAAACCCTTAGGGACGAAATCGCGTTACAGCTGCAAATTTTATTGTTGCCCGTAAATTCAAACTGATTACTAATACTGTTCATTAACTAAATATGTCGCTAATAACTTGTAATCAGGAATCGGGACAAGAATCTGATAATAGTAGCATTGCTATCCATATGAAATGATATGTTGCTAAAAGTATCTGTAGGAAAATGGTTTAAGGTCCTATCGTTACTCACTCTTGCGTTAGAAGTCGATATTGCGTACTGGAAAGGGTGCGTGGAAGAGTGGGTATGTTCCAGGCTGTACCTACAATGCACAACATCACAACACTAATTACTTCCTTGTGTGTAATTTATGTCGGAATAAATTTTTTGTAGCGTGAACCGTTTCGGAGATATTCCTTGTTATTTGTGTCAGTTTTGTAGAGATGCTGCCCATAATTTCACATGGTTATTTCAGGAGTCTCCCCTTTCTGTTGCCTCTATATTTACAATGTGAATTACTTCAGAGGGATTACACGAAAATATTGCCTCAAGTTACAAGAAAATCAGGGATTAGACGGAAATATTGCCTCAAGTTACAAGAAAATCAGGGATTAGACGGAAATATTGCCTCAAGTTACAAGAAAATCAGGGATTACACGGAAATATTGCCTCAAGTTACAAGAAAATCAGGGATTACACGGAAATATTGCCTCAAGTTACAAGAAAATCAGGGATTAGACGGAAATATTGCCTCAAGTTACAAGAAAATCAGGGATTAGACGGAAATATTGCCTCAAGTTACAAGAAAATCAGGGATTAGACGGAAATATTGCCTCAAGTTACAAGAAAATCAGGGATTAGACGGAAATATTGCCTCAAGTTACAAGAAAATCAGGGATTAGACGGAAATATTGCCTCAAGTTACAAGAAAATCAGGGATTAGACGGAAATATTGCCTCAAGTTACAAGAAAATCAGGGATTAGACGGAAATATTGCCTCAAGTTACAAGAAAATCAGGGATTAGACGGAAATATTGCCTCAAGTTACAAGAAAATCAGGGATTAGACGGAAATATTGCCTCAAGTTACAAGAAAATCAGGGATTAGACGGAAATATTGCCTCAAGTTACAAGAAAATCAGGGATTAGACGGAAATATTGCCTCAAGTTACAAGAAAATCAGGAATTGGGCGATTTGTGCAAATGTTTGTGTGGACTAAGATGAGGAATGTGAAAGCCATGTGAGTGTAAGACGTGAGAATCACTAAGCTGGAAGCAAGTGTGGTACGCTTGGGCAGGCTGCGCCCCTCCAGAGTGACCATGACCAGCTAACACAGCCAGCTGTACTGGACTGTGTACTACGGTTCAACAAATACGTCACGCGCACATCTACAGGGTCGCTAGTATCTCCTGGCCAACTTTCCTTTACATACAATATCTCCGAAATGGTTCATTCTATAAAAAAGTCATTGAGACAAAAATTGTGTATTTTGGCGCGATCTACATTTTTTGTATAGTAAGATTTTGTCTATCTCTTACAGATTACGAGTTATTCAAAAGTCATCCAAAGTAAATACGACTACAGGGGCTATAGCCAGAAAATTCAAGATATACATTTCATTTGTTATCAAAATATCTCAAACATATGACATTTTAATCAAAATCGTTAGAGCCATTTTCAAGAAAATCAAAATTTTCGAAAAATTTTCCATGTAAAGGGTAGTTTAGGGTGGGGCTATTTTCTTCATTTCTTCATATTATGCATAATTGCGTTTGACCGTCTTGCCACCAGGAGCGCTGTCGTTGACAGAGGCAAAGGGCGATATTGGTACAACTGGATGGAACTGGATGCAAGAGACCAAAAGTAAATTAACGCCACTTACCCAACGAGGTGTCAATTAGTGAAACAATTCTCATTAACACCTTCTTGAGTTGTCAGACGTAACTGCTTTGTCGACCTTAGTTCGTTGAATATATTCACGGCTGCGATTATATGTCCTTATACTCACATGACTTTCTAAGCCTTAAAAGCTTTTAACTATCACTCAAAGCCTACTGTATTCCCATATTCCCCTTGTACCTACAAGGAAATAAGCAATAAGATAATCTCTACGAATGTTTATCTCAACTAACACGAAGAAGATATAGGAATAAGAGTTTGTAAGAATGGGTAGAGAAAGTCATGTGAGTGTAACACGTCAGATTTTTTTTTTTTTTTTTTTATGTTTAATCTGAACCAGCTGTATCATTTCTGCAATATATGTTGTTGTATGCAAGACACAGATTTCCTTTACACAAGGCAAAAGCAAAGTTGTATAACAAAGTTCAAGTTCGTCATGATTATTGACATTTGTAATTAATTGCAACACTTGAATCAGTTTGTGTCTGTTCTTGTTCCTTGGAACGATTTACATTCAACATTTCTTATACTAGAGGCAACCTCAGCAGTTTTTATCGCTCAATAAATCTCACAAAGTTGGTTAAGTCTTTTTCTACCTTTCAGGTGGACCATTTCCCGTCCAAGCAAAGCACAACCAACTCTCGACATGGTTCCTTGAGTTTAACTAACACATACTGATCACAAGAAATCACTCCAGCGTGTGTTCTAAACATACTTATAATTCACTGTTTATAATATAAGGTAGAGTACGTTGTTCAGATGAAAGAGAAGGAAGGCTGTTGTGATGTTGTGCATTGTAGGTAGAGCCCGGAACCCACCCAACGTCAACAAACATGGCCATCTTCCCGCTACAGAGCATGCGCAATGGCCACTTCTAACCTACATGAGAAGCGAAATTAGCGGTATTAGCGATCTTTTGGTTTTTGTTTCTTTCACAGTGACATATTAGTTTATCCGCACAATGCTATTTTTTTGGATATAAACGTTTGAAAAGGACAACGTTTGAGAGCATTTTCTGCATGTTTTTACTTAATTATTTAGTTCATTATTTATTTATTTATTGCCTCCTAGGAATTTTAATTAATCTTGTATAATATTTCATTAAATGTCTTCAAGAAACAGAAGGCAACTGCAAAATGTTGTAGAGTTAAACAGTAAAATGACGTAGGTAGAGTAGTGAGTAGGGAAAGCCATGTGAATGTCAGGAGATGTGTCATGAGGTGAAGAATGAGAAAGCGACATGAACTACAGTTTAACACATTAGGTGACGTGTCGCAGATATTTCAGGTTTTCTCTTGGGGAACAGAAACGCCCAGCGTGTGCAGTTTTAGGGCCACCAGCTCCCAGTACAGGACAGAACATAACCTCTTCTCCAGGGTAAGTTCCTTCAACACCAACACGTTAGTTGAGATAAACATTTGTACAAATTATCTTATTGCTAATTTCCTTGTAGGTACAAGGGGAATATGGGAACACAGTAGACTTTGAGAGATAGTTCAATATTTTAAACCTTTAAAATTTCGATTTTTTTTCACGATTAACATATAAAAAATGAACAACTAAAGTTTGTTTTCCAAAACTGACACAAATAAGGAATATCTCCGAAATGGTTCACTGGACAAAAAAAGCTATTTTGATCTAAATTGTGTGTTTTAGAAGAGATATATATTTTTGTATAGTAAGATTTGGTGTGTCTCTTGCGGTTTACCAGTTATACAAAAGTCATCCAGAGCAAATAGGAATTTATGTGTTATAGCCAGAAAATTGAAGATATACATTTTATTAGCCATAAAAATATTTCAATCATGTCATTTTCAAGAAAATTAAAATTTTCAAAAAATTCTCATGTAAAGGGTAGTTTAGGGTGGAGGAATTTTGTTCAAAATTTTCTTCTCACATCCTTGAAAGATGTTAACACACACACACACACACACACACACACACACACACACACACACGGACCGTTTCAAATTAACTGTCTAACTTCAATGCTTTAGAAAATCATATATCTCTCTTCGGTTTAGACATAGATAGTTTGATAGCAGTCACTAAGGAGGCATGATAGTTAATTTAATGTATGATTTTCCAGGATGGATTCGAGCAGTACCAGTGGCAAGGATTCTTCTCCCAAAGGGCAGTTCACACGACGTCAGTCTGTACGGAGGTCCATCAAGAGGAACTGGAGCGATTTCTGCCGATCCACCAGTCTGCATGGTCTCAAGTATATCGCCGAGAAGGATAGGTCATGGTTCGACAGGTACCTAACATTTCACTCTCACAAACTCCACCTATGTACACCTTTTAACTTTCTCTACTTGCACGTATTGTATTCCACCCAAAAATTCCATGGCGATATTTCACCGGAAATGTGTGTTTTGAGACCCCCTGAATCCAAAAAAAGCATTTTCAGAAAAAGTTCCGTGTGTGTGTGTGTGAGATTGTGGACAGCATAAGTATAAAACGAAAAGTCGGTTAACATTGAAAGTTGATATTTAAGTTTAATGTTTTTCAAGGATGCGACACAAAGATTTTGAAGAAAATAGCCCCACCCTAAACTACCCTTTACATGGAAAATTTTTCCAAAATTTTTATTTTCTTGAAAATTGCTCTAACGATTTTGATTAAAATGTCACATGTTTGAGATATTTTTATGACAAATGAAATGTGTACCTTGAATTTTCTGGCTATAGCCTATGTAGTCCTGGACGAATTTTGCATAACTGTTATACGGTTAGAGATAGACCAAATCATACTCTACAAAAAATGTAGATCTTGCTAAAATACACAATTTATGTCTGAATAAATTTTCTTGTAGGGTGAACCATTTCAGAGATATTCCTTGTTATGTGTGTTAGTGTCGGAAAAACTTAAAACTTTCGTGAAATGGAACATCGTTGTTCATTTTTTATATGTTAAGCGTGCAAAGAGAACGGAACCTGTGGGTGGAGTAGCTTAGCCCCGACCGTCGTTTTAGTACGCCGAGCTCTGCGTCACATTGTTACTATTACTATTATTATTATCATCATTATCATCATCAACTTCATTACGGTGTTGGAGGGTGAGGCTTATATTCTTTACGACTCCGACTGCTCGGCGCCGACCTCCCAATAATTTTTCGTATGTTGCAGAATGTTCTGGATGTGTGTGTTCCTGGCGAGTACAGGGATCGCTGTGGCCCTGATTGTGAGGATATGGAAGAGATGGGAGGAGTCTCCAGTGCTGGTGTCCTTTGACGACAAAGCGTCCTCGATCTGGGAGATCCCGTTCCCTGCCGTCACACTCTGCAGCGAGGTGAAGATCAAGAGAACGGTTCTGAACTTCACAAACCTCGTGCTGAACTATACCGAGGGCCTCGACTTGTAAGTAACATACGCGCATTCTACACTTGTCTTCTGGCTTCCCAATACAACTTTATCCAATAAGTTTCAAGTGCAGATGTTTCCATACGTGTACATGTTTAGCTAGAGTTGGCTTGATTCTTCTACGAAACACATATTAGAAGGAATATAATAACTTCCCTTCCACCCTGTCTATTACTCATATATATACTCATTTTGGTTCTATTTACATTTCAGGAGTGAAAAGTCGGAGTTCTCTAGTATAATATGTGACGTCACAACCTTGGGTGACAATGATACGACTTCAGAAAAATTCATCGACTTCTTAAATGATGTAAGTCTTACACATTCAACAACCTACAATAGTATTTTGTGTCACACTGTATCACTACTCTCAGCTGACCTTTTAGTTACTATAGATAACTCCAGATATATGGGCGTTTTAACATATTGTGATAAAACCACAAAATCCAGTCCATTTTTTCTCGTAACCTTGACTCAGTCCTTTCAGTGCCTATCTTGACTTTCTCTGTCTCTCAAACACTAAATCAAATTCTCTGGAAACCCCTTTATGTTGCCGTTTGATTATTGTCGGTGACGTGTTGCTCGCGTGAATGTTAGGGGAAGCCTTACCTTGAGCGCCTTTGTTACAGCCGCACCAGTATGCTAGGGCAGCCTGCTGTCATCTCAATAATCATATGTCCACAAATAAATCACAAATAATATTTCAAACTACCCGCACAACAAAATAAAAATAAGTAAATTCAAATAACAGTTTTACCAATACGCAGGCAGTCCCTTAAAATCTGATGTGTTGCACTCACATGACTTTCTCTACTCTTGTACTAACCATTCTTACAAACTCTTATTCCTATATCCTCTTCGTGTTAGTTGAGATAAACATTTGTACAAATTATCTTATTGCTTATTTCCTTGTAGGTACAAGGGGAATATGGGGATACAGTAGACTTTGAGTGACAGTCAAATACTTAAAGCTTTCAAATTTCGTTCTCTTTGCACACTTAACATATAAAAAACGAATAACCATGTTCCATTTAATAGGAGTGTAAGTTCTCCAAAACTCAGACACATAACAAGGAATATCTCCGAAATGGTTCACCCTACAAGAAAATTTATTTTGACATAAATTGTGTATTTTAGCAAGATCTACATTTTTTGTATAGTATGATTTGGTCTATCCCTAACGGTTTACCAGTTATGCAAAAGTCATCCAGAGTGAACACGACTACAAGGGCTATAGCCAGAAAATTCAAGATACACATTTCATTTGTCATACAAATATCTCAAATATATGACATTTTAATTAAAATCATTAGTCATTTTCAAGAAAATCAAAATTTTCGAAAAATTTCTCATGTAAAGGGTAGTTTAGGGAAAGACATTAAAATTAAATACCATTTGGTTTCACACACACAAACACACAGGAATCTTTTTCTAAGAATGCCTTTTTAGGATTCAGAGCGCCTCGAAACATATACTTCCGATGAAATCTCGACATCGAATTTTTGGATCTGATACCAATGAACACCCTACGTGGTAAAGAAAGTAAAAATCTGGCGAACGCGCCACAAGTCCGTCGGGTGTTCATTCCTTGGGGATGTTGTTCTTGGAGCAGTTGATATTCTGTTTTAAAGCTCCTTAACTCACCAAGAGGAGATTAGTGTAATCCCAACAAATCGGTCCTTCCTTTCAGTAATCCAGATATTTCAGTCCCATGTAAGCCTCTTGTGCAATTACTTCATACATTCTTAGAATACATTAGCGTCAGAACAACCTGCAGCTTGGTGCAACCCACATTAACGGGCTGACTAAAGTTATTATTATTAGAATCAACACAACACACACACATACACACACGCACACTCATACACACACAAGCACACACACACACACTCATACATACACAAGCACACTTACACACATACACACACGCCCACACACACGCACACTCGCACACACGCACACACTCATACACACACGCACACTCGCACACACGCACACACACTCGCACACACACTCGCACACACACTCATACACACACACTCATACACACGCACACACACTCATACACACACACACTCGCACACACACTCATACACACACGCACACTCGCACACACGCACACACACTCATACACACACGCACACTCGCACACACGCACACACACTCATACACACGCACACACACTCATACACACGCACACACACTCATACACACACACACTCGCACACACGCACACACTCATACACACACACACTCGCACACACGCACACACACTCATACACACAATAGAGTCTAAGCTGTCATATTTGAGACAGAGAAAGGCAGATAGGTACGTATTGTTATGTTTGAGGTGTCGCCGAGGACTGGGGACGTGTTCGGCGATCTGCACTGCAACTGGCACCAAGAGACTGAACACTGTGACTTCATATTCGCTCCCACGATAACAGACGACGGACTCTGCTACACCTTCAACGGCTTCCCTCCGGGACAACTCTACAAGCCACACACGTGAGTAACAATGCTTCCTTCATACCTACGCAAAACACTGTAAAAATGACCAAATCTACTCCACTTAAGTTTTTCTCCTTTCATGTTTAGTTTCTCTACTGGCAAGTTTAGCAAAAGATGTGTGTATGTGTGTGTTTGTGTGTGTGTGTATGAGTGTGTGTGTGTGTGTGTGTGTGTGTGTGTGTGTGTGTGTGTGTGTGTGTGTGTGTGTGTGTGTGTGTGTGTGTGTGTGTAAGTCTTTCTGTCTGGACATCGTAATTCAAAAACGAAAAGTCGGTTAAAAACCAAAGTTGGGATTTAAGTTTAATGTCTTTCAAGGATGCGACACGAAGATTTTGAAGAAAATAGCCCCAGCCTAAACTACCCTTTATATAGAAAATTTTGATTTTCTTCAAAATGGCTCTAACGATTTTGATTAAAATGTTATATGTTTGAGATATTTTTATGACAAATGAAATCAATATTTTGAATTTTCCGGCTATAGCCCCTGTAGTCGTATTTACTGTAGTCGATTTTTGCGTAACTGGTAAACCGTTAGAGATAGACGAAATCTTACTATACAAAAAATGTAGATCTTGCTAAAATACATAATTTATTTCTAAATAAATTTTCTTATAGAGTGAACCATTTCGGAGATATTCCTTGTTGTGTGTGTGAGTTTCGGAAAACTTAAAACGTTCGTTACGCGGACTTTTCTCTAGTTCCACACACACGCGCGCGGGCGCACCGGAAATTACTCAGCTAGAAGTCTTGCGAGCGTTCTCGACACCGCTTTTGTTTCTGTCGCCTCGACTGTTAACAGTAACGTAAACACAGCAGTCGTGTGAGGCAGCCTAACAATTGTTGGCTTCCACTAGGTAAGGTAAGTGTGGGAAATACTGTACAATGTTTACCGTGTATTACAGATTACAGAGACAGTGGTGGTCGTACAGGGATGTTGCTCTGCCCAACTGGAGTCTGCAGGGTGGCTACAGGAAGGTCACTAGGGACTATCCCTGGAGGACTCACTCTGCAGGATCAAGAGCAGGACTCAGGATACCTCTCATTCTCCGCAGTGAGGAAGTCGACCCTCTGTGTCGTGTGCCAGTCGATGCTTTTAAGGTAAATGAGATAAATATTCAATAATTCGTACCAAAATTTGAATTAACGAGAGAGAAAATACTTCTGAAAGTGTGACATTGTGACTCTGCTCAGTATAACCTAACTAATGGACGACGGATTGGTAGAGGAGGTCCGGTAGCATGGCCTCCACGTTCGCCAGATTTGAATCAGTTGGATTTCTCACATTTAAACACACTGCTGTATACCAAACCCATCAAAAATATGGACATTTTTGTGAAATACCTCATACATCAACACGTAATAGTTTTCAGACATATGTTTATAGCAACATTTATTCTAGTTTTGACCAATCCCAACTCATGTTGCAATATTACACAGTTTTTTAAACGGTCCGACATATTGCAAGTTGTGAGAAACTGTCAGAAGCAATTTCCTGCCTGCAAGAGGGGAACACTGACCTCATCATTGCACTTGTTCTATTCCCCATAACCGTATACCTACGCAAATCTGAACCCAACATTTTTATCACCCAATACAATTTAAAACTAAGTACAAAAGACGTTCAAAGACATTAACACATCCTATTTATAAAATTCTGATGTGTTGCACTCACATGACTTTCTCTACTCTTGTACTAACCATTCTTACAAACTCTTATTCCTATATCTTCTTCGTGTTAGTTGGGATAAACATTTGTACAAATTATCTTATTGCTTATTTCCTTGTAGCTACAAGGGGAATATGGGAATACAGTAGGCTTTGAGCGATAGTCAAATGTTTTAAAGCTTTGAGATTCCGTTCTCTTTGCACGCTTAAGATATAAAAAAATGAACAACGATGTTCCATTTCACGAAAGTTTTAAGTTTTCCGAAAGTCACACAAATAACAATAAATATCTCCGAAATGGTTCACTCTACAAAAAAATTTACTGATACATAAACTGCGTGTTTTAGCGAGATCTACATTTTTTGTATAGTAAGATTTTGTCTATCTCTTACAATTTGCGAGTTATTCAAAAGTCATCCAGAGTAAACAGGGTTACATATGGTATAGGCAGAAAATTCAAAATATACATTTCATTTGTTATACAAATATCTTAACCATAAGGCATTTTAATCAAAATCGTTAGCGCCATTTTCAAGAAAATAAAAATTTTCGATATATTTTGTATGTAAAGGGTAGTTTAGGATGGGGCTATTTTCTTCAAAATCTTCGTGTCGCATCCTTGAAAGACATTAAATATAAATACCAACTTTAGTTCTTAAGCGACTTTTCGTTTTTCGTCTACCGTACGGGCCGTGGGATCGAACCCAAGCCGCTTTGCTTATAGGCGAACGGTTTAACCGCCAGGCCACGGCCACGCCGAGACTATGACTGTAGGCTGTGTTATCAAAAGTGACCGACTGTAGTAGCTGGACTTAGTTCTCATTTGCCACAGTGGTGTCAGAAGTGGCATTTTTAAAACTGTCGTTTTGTTAGGGCATAAGTAACTTGAAACCACGGACCAGGTCACTATAGGCTTATTCTCAAGTATTGTTACTTACTTTGTTGACAGTTGGCAGTACACAGTCCAGCAGACTTCCCCTTGGTGCTGGACCACTTCTTCAGGATACCCATGTCCTTCGACACAGTGATAGGCATCAGACCGTTCGTGTCGGACACCGCCCCAGGACTCCGGGGCTACGACCCTAAGAGACGAGGCTGTTACTTTGACGGGGAGCGTGACCTGAGGCACTTCCAGGTGTATACAGAACACAACTGCAACGTCGAGTGTATCACCAACTACACACTGAGCCGCTGTGGATGCGTCGCCTACTTCATGCCACGTGAGTCACTTCATACACGGGGGTACATCCAAAAATAACCCACCTTTACTTTCTCTAATACAAGGGGAAGCATTGTATTGCATACAACGATTCGATATCGAAACTTCACCGCAAATCCTCCTAGTCGAAAAAAAAGCATTTTTAGAAAAAGGTCTCTCTCTCTGTGTGTGTGTGTGTGTGTGTGTGTGTGTGTGTGTGTGTGTGTGTGTGTGTGTGTGTGTGTGTGTGTGTGTGTGTGTGTGTGTGAACAGTATAGCATAAGGGACACTGGGAGTGAAATTTTGGCCAAAATTGTCAAAAAGTCGAAAATTGTTTTTTTACCTTAAAACATTCCTGGAACACCTGTGTGGATCAGGTAACATTTTTCATATCCCCCACTCCATGTGGTCATTACGGCCCAGCGCTCTTCCCTTAACGTACACAGCATGCTCCTATATAAAAGCCTGTTTCAAAATGTTCATGTCGCATATATCCTAGCTTGCCCCCTTTCTTACTCTTGTTAATCATTACGGACTAAGGGAATTGGGAGGGGGTGTGTTACAACTCATAACACAATATTGCAAATTATACAAATAAATATCGTAACAGTTTTGAATGTAATACAATATTTTCCTATTTACTATGAAGATATGAATAATCTGATATAGATAATTTCAGTGAGGGTTTAAAAAGCCATAAGAAGTTTGAGTTGTGGAATATTGTGTTGTTTGAATTGCAGGCAGGGAGAAGACGCCGGTCTGCGCTGAGGGGATGAAACCCTGCATCAAAGAGGCGAGAGGTAACTATCCACTTTACCAACAAGTCTTTTTTACCTCTCAGATTTCTTTACACAGCGAGATTAAATGTATACAGAAATATGCTTCATTTTCTTTTATGCTTTTGGCACAAAGTAAATACACACAAACACAAACTAAATTGACATAGGAATAATATCGCATAGTCGAGAGTATGGTAACGATTTAAAGCCTTGTTTACAAGTGTCACTAGATATCTATTGAGCTAAGAAATTTTGACACCCCTGGGGAAAACATTATTGTTTTGTCAAAACAGCTGATATAATATATATTATGATAATATGATAGTAAAACAATAATAATATACTTATAGAAATGTTCTACTCTGGAGAGAGGGCGCACGGGGCCTGTTCGTGTTTACCTGCATGCACAGAGATCAAGTATGACGTAGAATCATCATCTCAGGCTCCTATAAAACTAGAGGCTACCACTTCAATTCTTCTACAAGATCAACCAGAGAAAGCTAAAACGTAAGTTTTGTTTTTCTCTATCAAAATAATCCTCTTTCATTGAACACCAATTTTGTTCCAACTTTTCGAAATACAGTACTGTTTATGATAATTGGAACATTATGAAGGAATTCTCCGAATGAATCCAAAGTTTGGACCGATAAGTTCAGTTAAAGTGCCTGACCTCCATCTTCTCCATAACGGACCACACAGCTGGACGCTGGAGCACTGCAACAGGTGTAATCTGTCTCTAGGCCTGCGTATAGTGGACAAACACCAGCTCTGGTGCCAATGGTTACAACGATCTGGCCTCCTACCAATTGAGGACAGCAAAGGAGGAAGGCTTTAGAGCCTGAGGTACCCCCCCCCCCCTTACTTCAAGCGTCCATAGAACTTTAACTTACCCAACTATCGTGTTCTCAAGATAAGGGAAAACCTCGGTAAAAAAAGCTTGTTTGGATAACTCACCCTAAGCGAGACTCGAACCCGTGACGCTGCAGAGGCGGGTCCAGTGTCGCCAACTGTATCACACAAATCCCTGAAAAACGATTTAGTACAGTTTAAATCAAAACAGCACTCCAGTTGAATGTAACATTGTTTTTAACAGTTGTTCTTTTAATAATTAATGTACAAAGGTTTTCCCTTAATATTACAAATAAATTGAAATTTATTTAAGATTATAAACTGCTTTTCTGTTATAAGAACAAGAGAAGATCGAAATGCATGTAATTATTGTGTTTCGTTTTCCTCAGTTGGCAGTAATTTTTTTATATAAAATTTAACATTTTTCTGGTCACTGTTTAAATACATATTTTATTTATGAAATAGTGGAGATTAATGTAATTCGACGGCGTGGCCTGGCTCATATTAAATGAGAGAGGTCGAGAGATTGTGGCGTGGAATTTAAGATGTGACTTTAGTCAACTCTTCACCATTTTGCTATTTATCTATTTAGAAAGTATAATTTAATATTACTTTATTTTTCAGGTTGAGCAGAACTGCATATGTGACATTGTATTTCAACAAACGGTTTTTCGTAAAAAGCATAAGAAGCGAACTGTACGGAATTGCAGACTTCATAGGTAAGTGGACATTGTTGTATTTGACTGACACACACACACGCGCGCGTGCGCGCACGTAGAGGAAGCCTTTTTTAATTTTTTTCTGGATTCAGGGGGCCTCAAAACGTATATTTCCGGTGAAATCTCGATTTCGAATTTTTTAGTGAAATACAATACTTCTACTTATCAGTAGAGAAAGTAAAAAATGCATTGTATTTTACACCTGGTTGTAAAATGTTTGTGTTATTGTTGTTTTAGCAAACTGTGGCGGTCTCCTGGGATTCTACTTGGGTTTCAGCATCCTCAGCCTCATTGAGGTCATCTACTTCTTCAGTATGAGGTTCATCAGTAACAGGAAGAGCAAACAACAACAACCGCACAGCGTCAATACATGAAACCCACAATACGTCACACAGTTCAAAGTTTACCTTCATGTCTAATATAAACACTTGTATAACAATGATAATTTGTTTCTCTTGGCTGTTTTATAAAGCTTCACTTTTTACTTCCTTCAGCGCAGGCCTGGGGAAGAGTACTCCGAACAGGGCAGTACATACACAGTTGGAACCAGTTTTACGCTTTAGAGCTCACATAGAAATGGCTTCACACTTTAGGAGCACTGTTCCCTTAGATTGCTTAGCTATTTACTAAAAATGACTTTAATTTAGGGAGTGTCAAAACGTGTATTTCCTGTCATCTTCCATGGTTTATGGGTAACATGCTTCTCTCTGGTTCCCAAGGTCGCGGGTTCAAACCCAACGGAAAGCAATACTTTTTCGGAATAAAAATTATTAGTTTGACTTCCTTCGGAAGGGCAGTAAAGCTGGTGTAGATTTGTCACTTAAACTTCAAGAGACCTCTTAGCAAACTTAAGCAATTTTCAACGCGCAGTAAAGAATGACACAGCACTTATTGTACTTATTGGATACCTAAACAATGCCTTATATATAAATACACAGAACACTGAAATTAGCTGGCAAGACTACAGAATTACAGAACAGTAACTGCAATTCTCTGTTTACAAACAAGCCACGTGTAAGATAGCGGCATTTCAGCTCGGGCTGATTCGTATCTTACCATGACGTGCTCTAAAGTTAGCCAATGGAAATCGCTTCCTTCGTGTTGCTCACGCAAAAACAAATGCAACGCAACACATACTCGTCTTGAATCGAGCCGAGAGTACACGTGCAATTTCTGAGTTGTACGTAAGCTAGCGCGTATACGTAATTCGGCGGTTGCTAAAGGGTGACAAAGTTAAAGTGTTATAACGTTGTAGTTGAAGTTACAAAGTTACATTCTATTTAAATATCGTCAGCAGTTCTCTACAAATCTGGAAATTTACAAATAAAGTGATATGTTGGTTACTTCTTCGTTTGGTTCCATTCCTACCATAAGTCACGCACACCCTGTGGATTAGGACCTCTTGCTAGAGCTAGTCCGGACACCAAACACGAGATCTTATAGGTCTTAAAGGCGAAGTCTTCGACTTGCAGGAACGTTTGCGTCAATTGACACTCACAGAGATACACACGCACACACACACACACACACACACACACACAACGGACCTTTATCTTGAAACGCTTTGTGTTTGCTGTGCCAAAACAGAATGTATGCAACATAATCAGAAAGTAAATACGGGAGGTGGTGTGTAAATGCAGATGTTAAATTACATTCCTGTCACCCTTGTTCCCCATGCCTGCTATAGACAATATGTTGCTAAGGTAAGGCCGCTATATGAGCATTGCTGGGGCCTAAGCACACACACACATGATGTTAAGAATATGGACGTGGAGATAGATGCCAGTGAGTGAGAGAGCGAGTCTAGGCAGGCGTTGGGAAGTTGACTGGCGCCAGCCCAGAGCCAAGATCCCTTTCATTTTCTTAAACCATCACTCATTTCCGACACAGGATGGACTCCGGAAGACGCCAAGTGCTGCTCTTCTTCTTCTTCTTCTTCTTCTTCTTCTTCTTCTTCTTCAACAGACGGCTAATTTTTGTTTGTGTCTCTTCCATTCTTTGTGATTAGAGATGAAACGCAACCGAAAGATCAACTCTTCTGGTTTTCCGCTCATGAAAAATGAAACTTCCCTTTGGACATTTCTCATCATAACTTTTTATTCCTCACACAATGGCAAAAAAATTCCTTGCTGAGTACCGGAATATTCCTTCCTCTCCTTCAACTGTCAGTCCTTCATCTGACTTTATTCTCTTAGCCTTACCTGCATTCAGCGGCTGTGAGTCGTAATATCATGAATAACTCTTAACTTTGATTAATGTTATTAAAAGAGAACTGTATTTGTTGAAAAGTTTTCGAGGAGAATACAGTGATGAAGTAACTGGACTGGATAGACGTCATTTTATCACAGTGGTGTCAGGAGTGGCACTCGTCAAATTGTCATTTTGTTACAATATCTATGTTGTGCATCAGTAACAACAACACGTAGGTAACAAGTTCTAAGGATGTGAAGGTGTCAGTATCGATTCAGCATCTCCCAACTTGGGGAGTAAAGTATAAAACGACGTGATAACTCTGGAACGTGGATACCAACCCCCACCACCGAATCACGGAATGAGTGAAGATCGCCTACTTTCGCCTACTTTATGTGTGGAGCTGTTGCTGCCACCTGGTGGAGAACACCCTTACTTCCCATAGCCTTAGAGCAGGCCTGGGGACGTCGTGTGTTCGCGTGAGAGAAAACAGGTTTCTACCGTCCCATACGTGCGTGCAATAAAGGCACATGAACCAGTCAGTGGCGTACGCGTGTTGCTTAATTGTAATTTATTACAAACACAAAATTAAACACTATACAATATTTACATACATGTTGTAGTGTTATATTTTCAGATTTTACAATGCTATTTAAACTTGCAAGACTTTGAAGTATATTAATATGCAATAAACTAAAACACTTCGTAAATCACGTAAACCTGGAGTGCTACTTACTGAGTCACTGTTGAAACGTACAATCTTTTGTGCTTTATTATTTCGTCATATTCTGGCTGAAAATTTGAACATTGCAATTGCAATATGTGCACGAAATTTTCATCATTTAAACTGCTGCGTGAAGCAGTTTTCACATTGTTCAACTTACTGAAAAACTGCTCACAACAATATGTTGTACCAAACATAGCTACAATGCGACTGCCAAAGAGACGTAAATTTGGAAACTTCACTTTGGGTAGTGTACGAAATAACTCTACTACCAACAGTCCTAAAGTCCGCAGAGGTGTGTTGTTCTGGAGGTCGATTAATTCCATCTGCAAAGAGTGTGGTGCATCTTTAACATCGAATGCAAATGGGTTGTTAAACAACCTCCATTCTGTGTCCATGGTCTTCAGATCATTAAATCGGATTTTAAATTCTTCCAGTAAATCTTCCAGAATTGTCTTGTATTTGTTTAGTACTTCAGAAGATCCTTTAATAAACACGCATTTCAAATTTGGAAAATGATACAAATCTGTGTGCTGTATTTGATACATCCAGAGTCGCAATTTGTCCATGAAAGCCTTTAGTTCATCAATAATCGTAATGATTAAATTATCTTTCCCTTGTAGGGTGGTGTTCAATGTATTTAAGTTTAACGTTAGATCACTCAAACATTCTAAATCACAAATCCAGTCTTTGGTGCTAAGTTCTCCAAAGTCTATTTCCTGATCTTTTAAAAAAATGTCTATTTCGCTTCGTAACGCGAAAACTCTCTGAAGCACGTTGCCTCTACTTAGCCATCTAACTTGAGAGTGATACGGCAGATCTAAAAACTCAGAATTTATATCTTTTAAAAATTCTTGAAACTGTCTATGACGAAGTGAATTCGACCTAATGGTATTCACAATTCGCACAACTGACATCACTGTATCCAACGTTACTGACTTCGCACACAATGCCTCGCGATGAACATGTAGCACACCGTCTGGGTTTATTCCTTTTGCTGCAAGAACACCTCGAAGTCTTCCTATAAATCCCGACGTATGACCCATCATGGATGGCGCTCCATCGGTTGCAACACAAACTAGTTTTTCCAATGGAAGATTAAAGTGTTCCATTGTCTTTAGCACAGCATTAAGCACATTCTCACCTGTGGTCCGGTCCTTTAACGATGCAAGATCTAGAAATTCTTCACTGATATTGAAATTTTCATAAACTCCTCTTAAGAAAACAGCTAACTGAGTCGTGTCTTTCCTGTCACTACACTCGTCTAGTCCCAATGAGTAGTACACCAACTGTCCGATTTTCGTTTTCAGCTGTTTCTCCAAATTGCAAGCAATTCTCTGCTATTCGCTCGGTGACTGTTCGACGAGATAAACTGAGAGATTTAAAGGAATTCACTAAATCAGGGCAAATTTCTTCAGCAGCAGTTATCAAACACTCCTTTATAAAGTCTCCTTCAGAGAGGGGTTTAGAGGGTTTGGCAGTTTCGTTTACAATTTTAAAACTGGCACAAACTATGTTTTGCCGGTCAACTATCGTCTTGCTAGTACTGTCACTTTTGGCTTGTAAATGTTCTTTAAGACGATCCAGCATTTTTTCACGAGCCACACCTGTCAGCTTCTCTTCACCATATTCTTGCGCATGCGCATTTGTGAAATGCCTCCTAATGTTATAATGTGAAGGATATGATACTGTTGCACCACAAACCAAACAATGTGATTTTCCACCTTCGAAGACGGCGAAATACTTTTCTTCCCATTCGGGATTAAATGTTGGCGTAACACGTCCTGCACTCATTGTGAAAGGTACGTCACTGAACTGGTGTGTCCTCACCCAACACACACGCTCAAGGTCGTGAGCGCAGTCCCGCTCAATGTGTACCACTTCCCCAGGGCTGCCTTAGAGCGCTCTGAGTTATAGACACCGTGTCAAAACTTGGAGTTTCTGCTGAATATACTGCCAACTTGCAGACACACTCACATGACTTTCTCTACCCATTCCTTCATACAAGCATTACAAACAAAAACGTCCAATGGAATTCTGTTCTTTGATCAGCCGATCGAAAAAATAAATGGATTTTGTTCTAAATTGAATGTGTAATTCCACAGGAATGTACGAAGATAATTTGTTACTTGTAAGAAGCGTAGAGTAATTTATTTCTGACATGGGACATACATCACACAGGGTTTCAAAATAATTAATCACTTAAAAGATGTGAAGGAATATTACGAGCAGCTCTCTCAGACGTGAAGTAACTCAACAACGTTGTGTTGAGGTTGGTCAGGGAATTGAACTGGTTTCTGGATGTAAACAGGTTACAGGTTAGTTGAGTATCGCACAAAGTCTAATTTATCCCCATATTGCCCTTGTACCTACAAGGAAATAACCAATAAGATAATTTGTACAAATGTTCATCTCAACTAACACGAAGAAGATATAGGAATAAGAGTTTGTAAGAATGGTTAGTACAAGAGTAGAGAAAGTCATGTGAGTGTAACACATTAGATATCTGTATTAACATGAAGAAGATATAGGAATAAGAGTTTGTAAGAATGGTTAGTACAAGAGTAGAGAAAGTCATGTGAGTGCAACACATCAGATATCTGTATTAACATGAAGAAGATATAGGAATAAGAGTTTGTAAGAATGGTTAGTACAAGAGTAGAGAAAGTCATGTGAGTGTAACACATTAGATATCTGTATTAACATAAAGAAGATATAGGAATAAGAGTTTGTAAGAATGGTTAGTACAAGAGTAGAGAAAGTCATGTGAGTGTAACACATCAGATTTTTCCCCTCGATTTTCATGAAATTTCTGTCATACATATAATTAAAAATAACCGCATTGGAAAATAATTGTACCACCGGCTGCGTGAAGCATTGGGGAATAATTTTATGATGGAATAGAAATTTCGAATGTTTGACCATTTGTTGTCAGGAACTCAGTAAGGTTATCAAAGAGTGTCTTGGCTGATAATCCTTGGAGAGGTACATCGTGTTGTGTTCAGAGGGATTAAATCAATATTCTATCCAATTACTGTCGATTTCGGTTGTATTTGGTTTGATCTGTTACTCGTAAGCTTTCAAAGGCTCTTGAAAGATTTAATCCTGTGCTTGTTAACACCGGGCAAGGAGCAAATTAACACCAAACGGTTTTATTCCTTTTAATTTCGCCAGCATACTGACGTCTTTGAGGTTAGAAAGGCCTTTTTACAAAGTTAATAATCCTCTCACCATTTCAGTGTGGCGTAACACTCGACTCAGTAAGCATTTGTCTCACTTTTAGGTGCGTTCGCTACCAGAAAGGTGGACTTTCCATCACTTTCTCGGCCAATTTACTTAAAAATTTACTTTTTCTGGCATTATATTAACAGTAAATGGATTTAAATTTCTGTATGATATATATTTTAGTTGAGAGTTGTTAAATGTTAAAGTAAATTTTATTTTATGATTTTATACAAAATGTTACAATGATATAATTTCAAAAACTGTTATTTTTACTTTCTCTAGTACTATAGTAAGTAGAGCAAGTACCTATTGTACTCCGCCCAAAAATTCGATGTCGAGATTTCACCGGAGATTTATGTTTTGAGGCCCCCTGAATCCACAAAAAGTGTTTTCAGAAAACATCCGTGTGTGTGTCTGTGTGTCAGTCTGTAGACAGCATAACTCAAAAACGAAAAGTCGGTTAAAAACCAAAGTTGGTATTTAAGTTTAATATCTCTCAAGGATGTGACACGAAGATTTTAAAGAAAATAGCCCCACCCTAAACTACCCTTTACATGGAAACTTTTTCGAAAATTTTGATTTTCTTCAAAATCGCTCTAACCATTTTTATTTAAATGTCACATGTTTGATATATTTTTATGGCAAACAAAATGTATATTTTGAATTTTCTGGCTTAGCCTATGTAGTCGCATTTACTCTGAAAGTTAAAACTTTCGTGAAATGGAACATCGGTGTTCATTTTTTATATGTTAAGGGTGCCAAGAGAACGGAATCTCAAAGCTTTAAAAGATTTAATTATCACTCAAAGCCTACTGTATTCTCATATTCCCCTTGTACCTACAAGGAAATAAGCAATAAGATAATTTGTACAAATGTTTATCTCAACTAACATGAAGAAGATATCGAAATAAGAGTTTGTAGAGAAAGTCATGTGAGTGCAACAACATAAAGCACATTAGTCCCTTTATAAGTCGAGTATATTAAAATGTAAGATTTGAGGTAATGTTTTCATAAGGGGCAATCAGCCATAACCTTACTTTTTCACGCAATTATCTGATGTCTGGCGCAGCGTGACAAAACATCTGAATTCAATACATGGCTAGCGTTTTATAGAGCATTAGATTAGTTCATTGATCTGCCGATAGAAGCAGAGTACCCGGTTAACAGGTTGTGCCACGTTGCCACACACTCTCACCTTCAAATGCGATTATCTACTTAACGGTGCATTTGATTAAAAAACGTTATTAGAATTTTTTGTTGGTTTACATCCAACCTCTCACCTCCTTCAGTCTGGAGGATTATTTTACTTCCATCCTGTGTATATACATGCATATTGGATAAAGTATGTCGTATATATCAGACCCTATTGTCAGGACTCTTGAGAAATATTCAGTTTTGAATTCTTGGATGACATTAGCAGCTAGTAGAGAAAATAAACGGATTTATTCTCGCAGGTGGATCACAAAGGATTACGGAAAGCGAGTGATTTAACCTGGTTCATTTGAACTACACTTTCCTGGAATCTCTCCCATAAATTTCAATTTCGCAAAGTGTTATCTCCATTTTTACACAGGTGCCGTTTTGTCTCCGACAGTTGCCATTAGCAAGGTGCGCGGATCTCACAGAAAACTAAATTAATTTCCGGAGAAATCGGTCGGCTCATATAGAAATCTTTATTAATTTCCTCTTCCACGCATTTGTTTCCCAGAAACGTGCGTTCTTTTGGGACAACTTTCTGTTGAAGAGGAAACACAGATTTTCACCTAACAGAAAACATCTTAATTATTGCATTTCCACAATGTAGTTATAGCGAAAAATCTGATGTATTACACTCACATGACTTTCTCTACTCTTGCACTAACCATTCCTATATCTTCTTCATGTTAGTCGACATAAACATTTGTACAAATTATCTTCTTTTATTTATTGTAGGTACAAGGGGAATATGGGAATACAGTACGTTTTGAGATTCCGTTCTCTTTGCATGGCTAAGATATAAAAAAATTAATAACCATCTCCCATTTGACGAAAGTTTAAGTATTTTAAAGCTCACACACATAACAAGGAATATCTCCGAAATGGTTCACTCTACAAAAAAATTATTTGGACATAAATTGTGTGTTTTAGCGAAATCAACATATATTGTAGTTAGATTTTGTTTATCTCTTACGGTTTACGAGTTATTCAAAAGTCATCCAGAGTAAACAGGACTACATAGGCTATATCAGAAAATTCAAAATATGCATTTCATCTGTCTTAAAAATATCTCAAATGGCATTTTAATCAAAATCATTAGAGTTATTTTTGAGAAAATAAAAATTATTGAAAAATTGTCGAGGTAAAGCGTGGTGGAGTTTTCTTCAGAATCTTGGTGTCTTGGTGTCCTTGAAACATATTAAACTTATATACCATATTGAGTTTTTAACTGAATTTTCGTTTCTAAGTTGCGCTGTTCACAGACACAACACACGCACGCACACACGGACCTTTTTCTAAAAAAAATTTGTTTTTGGAATACAATATTTCACCCAGTTACTACTTTCCAGTAGAGAAAGTAAAAAGTCTTTGTACACTTATACGACTTTCTCTAGTAACTCTTTCTCCGTGATCTTGGGGTAACATGGCAGTGTGTGGTTTCCGGGGTCGTGGGTTCAAATCCACAGGAGAACGATGGATTTTTTTTCGGACGTCAAATGCCTAGCATAATTTCTTTAAAAGACAAGTAGAGCTCTTGTGTCGAAGATTTATGGCAAGTAAAAGAATTTAAAACGTAATAAAGATGTCCCTGAGCAATATAGGATTTCATTCGGTGGTTAGTAAGCAATGATCTGAGAAAAAACAACTTTCAATTGCCTCTCACTCGCACCTACAGATACCCCCCCCCCACCTCCCCAGGTGTTAAAACTATGGGCAATTTATGAAACATTTTCTAATAGTCTAATAATTCTTAGGCTGTGGTTTTTGCATCCAATACAGAATAGCACACTCAGAACCATAACAGTTAAAAATGTCAGTAAATAAAAACTCAATTTCGAGTTTCTTTCCTCGGCTACCAAACTGTTATCCTATTATAGCATTAACTATTTCGGCAATATTATTTGATATTGAAGAGTTAATTTATTTCTCGCTATGACAGAAATACTTATCATTTCAACGGGCTAGCAGATATCAAAATAAGCTTATCTAGAATATATACGAGATAATCACAATAGCGTAGAGAAAATTATGTGAATGTATTATGTGTTTGCTTCCTCTAATAGCTGCCTAGGTACGTAAGGGAACTATTGTATTCAATATCGATATTTCACTGCAAATATACGTTTTGAAGTCCCATAAATATAGAAAACCCTCTCTCTCAACACCATAACCTCAAAACAAAAGTTTGGAAAAATATCAACTTTTATGTTTAAGTTGAGGTACTCCCAAATTTTAGTTAAAATGTATATTTAAGACATTTTCATAACAAATGAAACATAAAAATATAATCAAATATAAATTTAGGACATATTTATGGTCATATTTTCTCACTTTTTCGATGTGACGTGTTGGAATATTTCTAAGAAACATCCGAGTCTTGTTGACAATAGTTAATGCAAGAGTAGGGAAAGTCATGTGAGTAAGTGCTAACTTGTTACACCCCTGTAATATGTAACTCGCGTTGAGGGTGTTTGTTGTTTTCAGTTGTTCTGACAGACAGACAAACGAACAGCTGCCCGCAGCGATACCTCGCGTATGAATTCCCATCACGTCTTAACTAATGCCCCCCGTGGTTCTTTTGTTTTCCTTCATTGAGCCAGCCTTTAAAACGACTTGGAATTCTGTTGCCCTTTTCCCTTAGTTAGCTCTGGTCAAAGGGCCCTCAAGAAACAGCTTCAGTTTGCATCGTTACTGGTATTGTCTTCAGGAGATAACTCTCTCTCCCCTTTTCCTCCATCTCCCTCGTCGGTAATACTACTAGAGTCAGGCAAAATATCTTATAGCTACCCAGGCGGATGGTAAGGCGGCCACAGTACCTATCCATTTAATTACAAATTTACCCGCGAGGTGGTATAGGTTTGTCTAGTTTTACAAGCTTTAGTGAAATGTCCCTAAAGGTGCAGGTTAGCTTCCTGTATTGTCATAGGCGGTGGGATGTGTCAAATCTTGGATGTCTAGCCATCCAAGCGACCATTGCCCTAGTGCTTACTTCGTCGGCCGCTTGTGGAACCATTGAGCAATGCAGTGCCAGTGACAGGAGACCGTAAGGAATAGGTGAAAGAAGGCAGTTATATATCTCATAAGTTAGCATCTGCACTGAGTTTTAGAAACGCTGCGGCCTCATACACTTTTTATGTACCAATTATTGCTTTATTGTTGTTTTTTCTGACCCACTAAGAATTTATCAATTGTATTTTGAATACTGCAACCCAAACTTTCATTCACAACGTTAAAGAACTAAAGAAGATTTGATATAAGACGATAATTAAACAAGTATGGCCATCTGTCCTTCATCACTCAAACTACGTGCACATTAGTGCAAGGCGCCTAGTATCGGAATTCTTATTTTCAGTAGGTATATGGTGAACCTATTGCCTGACAGCTGCATCTATTACATTTAATATGATTGTTTTCGTAACAAAGCTAGTGCACTTTCAGATTACATTTGCTTAGATCGAATTAATTACATTTTGCAAACATTAATTTTGATCAGCTATTTCATGAAGATAAATTGAGTTAATAGGCTTAAAAATAAACAAAAAATTCATTATTTTGTTTCAGTGAAACTCGAGGAATTAGTTTGAGGTTCGTGCTGATATTTGTTATAAGCAAACATTGTAGTATAGTTGAAATTAAAATGTTTAAACCTAAATAGTTGAATGAATTGGAGTTGGCTTGTTCAGGATTTGGTCATTTGTAGAAATGCTTTAGTTTAAAAAATATATTTCCAGTGAAATTTCGGTATTGACTTTTTTAATTCGAGTGGAATGCAGAAAGTTCAAAAAATAGAAAATGTACGTTTTGATGGTAGCAACAGTTATAAATTGAACAACTGTTATTAATTGTGTTTTGTGACACCCCAAGTACTGACTTTAGGGCCATATGGACCCCAAGGGCGGCGTATTATGCCCATCCACAATAGCATTCCGTTTGGTTGAACGTATTTTGGTTGCTGTTCATTTGTTGCGAGGCACATCGATTAATCGCGCTTCGATAACTACAGCGAAACGTGTTTAGTGTTTTAATTCAATCGTCTAACGCCATTTGCAGTAGTCGGGTAGTGACGTAGAAAACGGTTTCCATATAGTTAACCGCCATTTGAAACTGATGCAGATTTGGCCGTGGGGTCAGAGAGGGAGGGCGGGAGGGCAGGCAGGAGACTAATGAATACATACCAGTTTACCTCTCTTTGGACCTATTGTAATATCCTTTATTTGACATCCAACATGTGTAAAATACACACGTTGCCCGTCGTTTAACTATTTATCTCTACAACATTTAGACTTGTGTAATATCCTTGTGTTTCTTTGTACACATTTACAAATATATTACTTAATCCAGTTAAACAAAGAGCTAATTAAATTCTTAGGATGCTACAAAGAACAAAAGAAAACACTTATCCCTAACTTTCTTGTAGGTACAAGGGAAATAAGGGAATATAATAGGCCTTAAGCGATAGTCAAATATTTTAAAGCTTTGAGATTCCGTTCTCTTTGCACACTTAACATATAAAAAATTAACAACGATGTTCCATTTCAGGAAAGTTCTTAAGTTTTCCGAAACTCACACACACAACAAGGAATATCTCCGAAATAGTTCACTTTACGAAAACATTTATTCAGACATAAATTGTGTATTTTAGCAAGACCTACATTTTTTGTAGAGTAAGAATTTGTCTATCGCTTACCGTTTACGAGTTATTCAAAAGTTATCCAGACTAAACAGGACTACAGGGGCTATATCCAGAAAATTCAAGACACGCATTTCATTTGTCATACAAATATCTCAAACATATGCCATTTTAATCAAAATTGTTTGAGCCATTTTAGAAAAAATCAAAATTTTCGAAAAATTTGCCATGTAGAGGCTAGTTTAGGGTGGAGGAATTTTCTTCAAAATATTCATGTCACATCCTTAAAAGATGTTAAACTTCAATACCAATGGCTTTTGCATAATTGGTAAACCGTAAGAGATAGATCAAATTTTACTGTACAAAAAATGTAGATCTTGTTAAAACAGACAATTTATGTCTCAATAAATTTTCTTGTAGGGTGAACCATTTCGGAGATATTCCTTGTTAGTTGTGCGACTCTTCCAAAGCTTAAATTTTCATCAATTTCATTTTTTATCTGCTAAGTGTGCAAAGACAACGGGATCTCAAAGCCACTATATTCCCCTTGTATCTACAAGGAAATAAACAATAAGATAATTTGTACGAATGTCATGTGAGTGCAGCATATGAGATATTTAAGCATGCATTTTATGGAACATCTACACTGTTCTCAGGTTGCCCGGAGCCTGTGTTAGCCATATTTAATGGAGTACGTCTCCAAGGCAACTGCAACAATCGGTTTCCCATAAGTTGGGCCGGCGGGCGGGCGCGCGCGGGCTTCTAATAATACATCAAGCGTGCGTATGTAGATTTTATTGCCTCGGCTTCCTTGTTTACATTTCATTTTGCAGGTGTGGCAACATCATCGCTCCCGTGGGAAATTATTTGGAATGCATTTAACTTGACGTCTTACATGAATAACTACTCGAGGGAGTTAGTTGTGCTGCTTTGATATCTCGTGCGTGCGTGCGTGCGTGCGTGCGTGCGTACGTCTAGTTCTGTGTTCTTGTCTTGGGAGTTTGAACACGCTCCTATCACAACCAAGGCCTTCAAATAAATACCTATTCCATTATTACCACCCGAAAACAGTCTTGAGGCAAAACCAGAGCGAATTTTGAATTACAACAGAAAATTCCTTAATAAATTATTTTTCCAGTCTCCGAAATACCAGCATCTGATGTGTTGCACACACATGACTTTCTCTACTCTTGTACTAACCATTCTTACAAACTCTTATTCCTATATCTTCTTCGTGTTAGTTGAGATAAACATTTGTACAAATTATCTTATTGCTTATTTCCTTGTAGGTACAAGGGGAATATAGTGGCTTTGAGATCCCGTTGGCTTTGCACACTTAACACTTAAAAAAATGAACAACCATGATCCTTTTCACGAAAGCTCTAAGTTTTCCGAAAATCACACACATAACAAGGAATATCTCCGAAATGGTTCACCCTACAAGAAAATTTATTTGGACATAAATTGTGTATTTTAGCAAGATCTACATTTTTTGTATAGTATAATTTGGTCTATCTCTAACGGTTTACCAGTTATGCAAAAGTCATCCAGAGTAAATACGACTACAGGGGCTATAGCCAGAAAATTCAAGATATGCATTTCATTTGTCATAAAAATATCTCAAACATATGACATTTTAATCAAAATCGTTAGAGCCATTTTCAAGAAAATCAAAATTTTCGAAAAATTTTCCATGTAAAGTGTAGTTTAGGATGGGGTTATTTTCTTCAAAATCTTCGTGTCGCATCCTTGAAAGACATTAAACTTAAATACCAACTTTGGTTTTTAACCGACTTTTCGTTTTTGAGCTATGCTGTCCACAGACTGACAGACACACAGACACACACGGACCTTTTTCTAAAAATGCTTTTTTTTTTTTTTTGGATTCATGGGGTCTCAAAACATATATTTCCGGTGAAATCGTGACAGTGAATTTTTGGGTGGAATACAATACTTCCCCTACTTACCAGTAGAGAAAGTAAAAATGAACAACGATGTTCCATTTCACGAAAGTTTTAAGTTTTCCGAAACTGACACAAATAACAAGGAATATCTCTGAAATGGTTGTCTCCAAAAAATTGTATTCAGACATAAATTGTGTGTTTTAGCAACAGCAATTTGTTTGGTAAGATTTAGTCTATTTCTTACGGTTCACCAGTTATGCAAAAGTAGTCCAGAGTAAATACGAGTACAGGGGCTATATCCAGAAAATTCAAGATATACATTTCATTTGTTATAAAAATGTCTTAAAGATATGACATTTTAATCAAAATCGGAAGTCATTTTGAAGAAAATCAACATGGAAAATTTTTTCGTGATTATCCATTTTCCTAAATATGGCTCTAACGATTTTAATTAAAATGCCAAATTTGTATGAGAAATGAAATGTATATTTTTAATTTTCTGGATATAGCCCCTGTACTCGTATTTACTCTGGACTACTTTTGCGTAAGTGGTAAGCCGTTAGAGATAGGCCAAATCTTAATATACAAAAAATGCATATCTCGTTAAAATAGACACAAGTTCTGAAGAAAGGGAGTAGAGAAAGTAATGTGAGTGAGATTGTCTCATGCTGGTATGTATACATATGTATGTAACGTTGCTTGTTTTTCTGCCCCTGTAGATATGCAGAACGCCCAGCACCACAGTATCACTTTTTGCTGAACAACCGCAGCAGTTAAACTGCTAATAAGGGCGACTCTTGTATGACTCACTATCGATATTCTCGCCCTAAGCGTCACTTGAGAGGTTATAACGCCGGGGTAATTACCGTGTGGACGTGTCTGGGAACGCGGTAATTCGTCTTTTGTCTTTCCTGCACTTAATTACAGGAAAAACATTCACTTGTTTACTACCGTAATGAATTGTAGTTGAATTACTTTCACTCGCACTTAGCGATATTACACTTCAAGTTTACACTATAGATTTCCTCATAAACACACGTTTAGAACTCCCTAGAGGATGTAGAACAAGTCTCTGTGTGTGTAATTTTCTCCGATGTGCCGATAAGAAAACCTGAAATTGTCACTCCGAAAGTTGTGCAGCAACGTTCAAACACAAGAGTCACTTAGTTACATGATATAGGCCCTTTGTGTCAGCATGAGGCGAAAGACCCATTTCTACGGAAGAGCAGTAAAGCCGGTAGTGAAACAACTTCAAGCCTCTATACAACATTAAGTGATATTTCACGTTCAATATACTGTACGTTTACTGCAAAACTTGGCCGGCAGTCACACGGCCCTTCTCCAGGTCATATATGCATGGACGGCAAATCAAATTTCACAATTATCAGAATAAACAAACAACATGCTTTATTTCAGCAGATGCTAGAAATACCGTTCATACGGCATTTTCTGAGGAAATGCTCATTCACACGTATTAATTCAAGTTCCATTGTGTTAGTTTCTCTCCTCACATGTTGTATTAATTTTCTCTTTTGCAAGGCGCCTAAGAGATTTTCGAGGTGACCGTTCTAACCTTTCTCCGATTTGTTCCAGGCCGCGCCGTGTTACTTTTCTTTTCCTGTCATAAATTGATCCCCTCCCCCTGAATTTACTTATACTTCATGACAATAATTATCTCTACAGACTTGCAAGTGAAGTTTAAGAACAGAACTGTTAAAGTATAGGAACTATAGTAAAATGGGCATCAAGGTGGAAATCAAACAAAAGTCTTATGTATTTCCCAGACTTCTATAACCTATTCCTTTATGAAAAAATCTGACGTGTTACACTCACATGACTTTCTCTACTCTTGTACTAACCATTCTTACAAACTCTTATTCCTATATCTTCTTCGTGTTAGTTAAGATAAACATTTGTACAAATCATCTTATTGCTTATTTCCTTGTAGGTACAAGGGGAATATGGGAATACAGTAGACTTTGAGGCACAATCAAATATTTTAAAGCTTTGGAACTCCGTTCTCTCAAAATAAAAAAATGAGCCAAGATGTTCCATTTTACGAAAATTTTAAGTTTTCTAAAACTGACACAAAAACAACGAATATCTCCGAAATGGTTCACTCTACAAAACAATTTTTCCAGACACAAATTGTGTGTTTTAAGGAGATCTACATTTTTGTATAATATGATTTGGTCTATCTCTTAACAGTTTACGAATTATTCAAAAGTCATCCATAGAAAACATGGCTATACAGGTTGTAGCCAGGAAATTCAAAATATACATTTCATTTGTCATAAAAATATCTCACACATGTGACATTTTAATCAAAATCGTTAAAGCCATTTTCAAAAAAATCAAAATTTTCGAAAAATGTTCCATGTAAAGGGTAGTTTAGGGTGGGGCTATTTTCTTCAAAATCTTCGTGTCGCATCCTTGAAAGACATTAAACTTAAATACCAACTTTGATTTCTAACCGACTTTTCGTTTTTGAATTATGTTGTCCACAGACACACACACGGACCTTTTTCTAAAAATGCTTTTTTTTGGATTCAGGGGGTCTCAAAACATATATTTCCGGTGAAATATCGACATCGAATTTTTGGGTGGAATACAATACTTGCCCTTCTTGCCAGTAAAGAAAGTAAAAAAGGATTTATATAGGCAAATTCATACAAATAATAAAGAATATTTCGGAAGTAGTTCGCTCAAAGGAGAAAGGAAGTATTTGGCATAAATTGTGTGATCCAAAGTTTATCTAGTAAGCTTGTGTGTGTGTCTTAGTGTTCACGATTTATGGAAAACTCATCCAGAATGAGGACATTTGCAGAAAATTTAAAGTATGAGTGAGAACTGCCATGGAATCGTCCGTCACTATGTTGGACATCCCTGATCTAGCATGTTAGCTCTGGACCAATAGTAGCGAAGGTAGAAGTGAATGCCATACCAACATGGAACAACAATTAATTATCGCTACTCTTTTGTCTCCCGTGTATTTTTTGGTGGAATCTCAACAGGTCGAGCACACAGATAGAGGAAACAAAAGAAAGGGGATATTTGAAAGCACTTAACGTGAAATATGAAGGAGGAGCGCGTATTGGCAAGAGGGGAGGGGGAGGTGGGGGGGGGGGGGAGATTAGCTTTGGGCCCGCCCGGCAATCAGCAGAACTGTATACTTTACGATTGTTTTGTTTGATACGACAGAAATCAGCAAAGTGCATCAGCGGTTGGTTCCGGGACACATTCCACAAATTGATGTAAATATTTGCTTTGTAAAAAAACCAAACCGGGACCAACTGTTTGTTCATTACCATGGTAAGCTACAGCCGAGCGTAAGAAATATTCATGTCTGTCTGTCAGTCAGCCTGCGTTCACGTCTTAGGTAACCTCACAATATACATCTACTTCTACACAAGGTAAATGGGCATTTAGCACTAGATTCTGTATATAAAATACTAACTGACGTTGTCCGTGGTTTGATGATTTATCACTACAACATTTAGACTTAGGTTGTACTTGTCCAATAGTCTTGTGTTTCTTTGTTACTAGCTGAAATACCCGACGTTGTCTGTGGTTTGATGATTTATCACTACAACATTTAGACTTAGGTTGTACTTGTCCAATAGTCTTGTGTTTCTTTGTTACTAACTGAAATACCCGACGTTGTCTGTGGTTTGATGATTTATCACTACAACATTTAGACTTAGGTTGTACTTGTCCAATAGTCTTGTGTTTCTTTGTTACTGACTGAAATACCCGACGTTGTCCGTGGTTTGATGATTTATCACTACAACATTTAGACTTAGGTTGTACTTGTCCAATAGTCTTGTGTGTCTTTGTTACTAACTGAAATACCCGACGTTGTCTGTGGTTTGATGATTTATCACTACAACATTTAGACTTAGGTTGTACTTGTCCAATAGTCTTGTGTTTCTTTGTTACTGACTGAAATACCCGACGTTGTCCGTGGTTTGATGATTTATCACTACAACATTTAGACTTAGGTTGTACTTGTCCAATAGTCTTGTGTTTCTTTGTTACTAGGTGAAATACCCGACGTTGTCCGTGGTTTGATGATTTATCACTACAACATTTAGACTTAGGTTGTACTTGTCCAATAGTCTTGTGTTTCTTTGTTACTAACTGAAATACCCGACGTTGTCTGTGGTTTGATGATTTATCACTACAACATTTAGACTTAGGTTGTACTTGTCCAATAGTCTTGTGTTTCTTTGTTACTGACTGAAATACCCGACGTTGTCCGTGGTTTGATGATTTATCACTACAACATTTAGACTTAGGTTGTACTTGTCCAATAGTCTTGTGTGTCTTTGTTACTAGGTGAAATACCCGACGTTGTCCGTGGTTTGATGATTTATCACTACAACATTTAGACTTAGGTTGTACTTGTCCAATAGTCTTGTGTTTCTTTGTTACTAACTGAAATACCCGACGTTGTCCGTGCTTTGATGATTTATCACTACAACATTTAGACTTAGGTTGTACATGTCCAATAGTCTTGTGTTTCTTTGTCACTAACTGAAATACCCGACGTTGTCCGTGGTTTGATGATTTATCACTACAACATTTAGACTTAGGTTGTACTTGTCCAATAGTCTTGTGTTTCTTTGTTACTGACTGAAATACCCGACGTTGTCCGTGGTTTGATGATTTATCACTACAACATTTAGACTTAGGTTGTACTTGTCCAATAGTCTTGTGTGTCTTTGTTACTAGGTGAAATACCCGACGTTGTCCGTGGTTTGATGATTTATCACTACAACATTTAGACTTAGGTTGTACTTGTCCAATAGTCTTGTGTTTCTTTGTTACTGACTGAAATACCCGACGTTGTCCGTGGTTTGATGATTTATCACTACAACATTTAGACTTAGGTTGTACTTGTCCAATAGTCTTGTGTTTCTTTGTTACTAACTGAAATACCCGACGTTGTCCGTGGTTTGATGATTTATCACTACAACATTTAGACTTAGGTTGTACTTGTCCAATAGTCTTGTGTTTCTTTGTTACTAGGTGAAATACCCGACGTTGTCCGTGGTTTGATGATTTATCACTACAACATTTAGACTTAGGTTGTACTTGTCCAATAGTCTTGTGTTTCTTTGTTACTAACTGAAATACCCGACGTTGACCGTGGTTTGATGATTTATCACTACAACATTTAGACTTAGGTTGTACTTGTCCAATAGTCTTGTATTTCTTTGTTACTAACTGAAATACCCGACGTTGACCGTGGTTTGATGATTTATCACTACAACATTTAGACTTAGGTTGTACTTGTCCAATAGTCTTGTGTTTCTTTGTTACTAGGTGAAATACCCGACGTTGGCCGTGGTTTGATGATTTATCACTACAACATTTAGACTTAGGTTGTACTTGTCCAATAGTCTTGTGTTTCTTTGTTACTAGGTGAAATACCCGACGTTGACCGTGGTTTGATGATTTATCACTACAACATTTAGACTTAGGTTGTACTTGTCCAATAGTCTTGTGTTTCTTTGTTACTAACTGAAATACCCGACGTTGCCCGTGGTTTGATGATTTATCACTACAACATTTAGACTTAGGTTGTACTTGTCCAATAGTCTTGTGTTTCTTTGTTACTAACTGAAATACCCGAGGTTGTCCGTGGTTTGATGATTTATCACTACAACATTTAGACTTAGGTTGTACTTGTCCAATAGTCTTGTGTTTCTTTGTTACTAACTGAAATACCCGACGTTGTCCGTGGTTTAATGATTTATCACTACAACATTTAGACTTAGGTTGTACTTGTCCAATAGTGTTGTGTTTCTTTGTTACTAGGTGAAATACCCGTTGTCCGTGGTTTGATGATTTATCACTACAACATTTAGACTTAGGTTGTACTTGTCCAATAGTCTTGTGTTTCTTTGTTACTGACTGAAATACCCGACGTTGTCCGTGGTTTGATGATTTATCACCACAACATTTAGACTTAGGTTGTACTTGACCAATAGTCTTGTGTTTCTTTGTCACTAACTGAAATACCCGACGTTGTCCGTGGTTTGATGATTTATCACTACAACATTTAGACTTAGGTTGTACTTGTCCAATAGTCTTGTGTTTCTTTGTCACTAACTGAAATACCCGACGTTGTCCGTGGTTTGATGATTTATCACTACAACATTTAGACTTAGGTTGTACTTGTCCAATAGTCTTGTGTTTCTTTGTTACTAGGTGAAATACCCGACGTTGACCGTGGTTTGATGATTTATCACTACAACATTTAGACTTAGGTTGTACTTGTCCAATAGTCTTGTGTTTCTTTGTTACTAGGTGAAATACCCGACGTTGACCGTGGTTTGATGATTTATCACTACAACATTTAGACTTAGGTTGTACTTGTCCAATAGTCTTGTGTTTCTTTGTTACTAGGTGAAATACCCGACGTTGACCGTGGTTTGATGATTAATCACTACAACATTTAGACTTAGGTTGTACTTGTCCAATAGTCTTGTGTTTCTTTGTTACTAACTGAAATACCCGACGTTGCCCGTGGTTTGATGATTTATCACTACAACATTTAGACTTAGGTTGTACTTGTCCAATAGTCTTGTGTTTCTTTGTTACTAACTGAAATACCCGAGGTTGTCCGTGGTTTGATGATTTATCACTACAACATTTAGACTTAGGTTGTACTTGTCCAATAGTCTTGTGTTTCTTTGTTACTAACTGAAATACCCGACGTTGTCCGTGGTTTAATGATTTATCACTACAACATTTAGACTTAGGTTGTACTTGTCCAATAGTGTTGTGTTTCTTTGTTACTAGGTGAAATACCCGACGTTGTCCGTGGTTTGATGATTTATCACTACAACATTTAGACTTAGGTTGTACTTGTCCAATAGTCTTGTGTTTCTTTGTTACTAACTGAAATACCCGACGTTGTCCGTGGTTTGATGATTTATCACTACAACATTTAGACTTAGGTTGTACTTGTCCAATAGTCTTGTGTTTCTTTGTTACTAACTGAAATACCCGACGTTGTCCGTGGTTTAATGATTTATCACTACAACATTTAGACTTAGGTTGTACTTGTCCAATAGTCTTGTGTTTCTTTGTTACTAGCTGAAATACCCGACGTTGTCTGTGGTTTGATGATTTATCACTACAACATTTAGACTTAGGTTGTACTTGTCCAATAGTCTTGTGTTTCTTTGTTACTAACTGAAATACCCGACGTTGTCCGTGGTTTGATGATTTATCACTACACCATTTAGACTTAGGTTGTACTTGTCCAATAGTCTTGTGTGTCTTTGTTACTAGGTGAAATACCCGACGTTGTCCGTGGTTTGATGATTTATCACTACAACATTTAGACTTAGGTTGTACTTGTCCAATAGTCTTGTGTTTCTTTGTTACTAGGTGAAATACCCGACGTTGTCCGTGGTTTGATGATTTATCACTACAACATTTAGACTTAGGTTGTACTTGTCCAATAGTCTTGTGTTTCTTTGTTACTAGGTGAAATACCCGACGTTGTCCGTGGTTTGATGATTTATCACTACAACATTTAGACTTAGGTTGTACTTGTCCAATAGTCTTGTATTTCTTTGTTACTAACTGAAATACCCGACGTTGTCCGTGGTTTGATGATTTATCACTACAACATTTAGACTTAGGTTGTACTTGTCCAATAGTCTTGTGTTTCTTTGTTACTAGCTGAAATACCCGACGTTGTCTGTGGTTTGATGATTTATCACTACAACATTTAGACTTAGGTTGTACTTGTCCAATAGTCTTGTGTTTCTTTGTTACTAATTGAAATACCCGACGTTGTCCGTGGTTTGATGATTTATCACTACAACATTTAGACTTAGGTTGTACTTGTCCAATAGTCTTGTGTTTCTTTGTTACTAGCTGAAATACCCGACGTTGTCTGTGGTTTGATGATTTATCACTACAACATTTAGACTTAGGTTGTACTTGTCCAATAGTCTTGTGTTTCTTTGTTACTAGCTGAAATACCCGACGTTGTCTGTGGTTTGATGATTTATCACCACAACATTTAGACTTAGGTTGTACTTATCCAATAGTCTTGTGTTTCTTTGTTACTAACTGAAATACCCGACGTTGTCTGTGGTTTGATGATTTATCACTACAACATTTAGACTTAGGTTGTACTTAGCCAATAGTCTTGTGTTTCTTTGTTACTAACTGAAATACCCGACGTTGTCTGTGGTTTGATGATTTATCACTACAACATTTAGACTTAGGTTGTACTTGTCCAATAGTCTTGTGTTTCTTTGTTACTAGCTGAAATACCCGACGTTGTCTGTGGTTTGATGATTTATCACTACAACATTTAGACTTAGGTTGTACTTAGCCAATAGTCTTGTGTTTCTTTGTTACTAACTGAAATACCCGACGTTGTCTGTGGTTTGATGATTTATCACTACAACATTTAGACTTAGGTTGTACTTGTCCAATAGTCTTGTGTTTCTTTGTTACTAACTGAAATACCCGACGTTGTCCGTGGTTTGATGATTTATCTCTACAACATTTAGACTTAGGTTGTACTTATCCAATAGTCTTGTGTTTCTTTGTTACTAACTGAAATACCCGACGTTGTCCGTGGTTTGATGATTTATCACTACAACATTTAGACTTAGGTTGTACTTGTCCAATAGTCTTGTGTTTCTTTGTTACTAACTGAAATACCCGACGTTGTCCGTGGTTTGATGATTTATCTCTACAACATTTAGACTTAGGTTGTACTTGTCCAATAGTCTTGTGTTTCTTTGTTACTAACTGAAATACCCGACGTTGTCCGTGGTTTGATGATTTATCACTACAACATTTAGACTTAGGTTGCACTTGTCCAATAGTCTTGTGTTTCTTTGTTACTAACTGAAATACCCGACGTTGTCCGTGGTTTGATGATTTATCACTACAACATTTAGACTTAGGTTGTACTTGTCCAATAGTCTTGTGTTTCTTTGTTACTAACTGAAATACCCGACGTTGTCCGTGGTTTGATGATTTATCACTACAACATTTAGACTTAGGTTGTACTTGTCCAATAGTCTTGTGTTTCTTTGTTACTAACTGAAATACCCGACGTTGTCCGTGGTTTGATGATTTATCGCTACAACATTTAGACTTAGGTTGTACTTATCCAATAGTCTTGTGTTTCTTTGTTACTAACTGAAATACCCGACGTTGTCCGTGGTTTGATGATTTATCACTACAACATTTAGACTTAGGTTGTACTTGTCCAATAGTCTTGTGTTTCTTTGTTACTAACTGAAATACCCGACGTTGTCCGTGGTTTGATGATTTATCTCTACAACATTTAGACTTAGGTTGTACTTGTCCAATAGTCTTGTGTTTCTTTGTTACTAACTGAAATACCCGGCGTTGTCTGTGGTTTGATGATTTATCACTACAACATTTAGACTTAGGTTGTACTTGTCCAATAGTCTTGTGTTTCTTTGTTACTAACTGAAATACCCGACGTTGTCCGTGGTTTGATGATTTATCTCTACAACATTTAGACTTAGGTGGTACTTGTCCAAGAGTCTTGTATTTCTTTGTTACTAACTGAAATACCCGACGTTGTCCGTGGTTTGATGATTTATCACTACAACATTTAGACTTAGGTTGTACTTGTCCAATAGTCTTGTGTTTCTTTGTTACTAACTGAAATACCCGACGTTGTCCGTGTAATCAGGCCGTGTTCTAATGGAGGGCTTGCGACGGTGACCACGTGCTAGTACTGTACCCTACTTATGGCACCTATATGGGCAGAGAAAGTCGTGAAACTGTAGTACATGAGTTTATTTGTTTTCAGGAAATATCACTGCAACGAGTCGACAGCAGCACCTTGTCCAGTAGCGACGATCGTGGAAACTACGAAATATAAAATGAAGAAAATAAAAATAGGAAATGTGAACAAGAGCTTTTTTGGAGCAGTCAAACCTTTTCACTATCTGTGCAGTATTTTTGGGATTATTACTTGGAGTTATAATGGCAAAGGTGCCTACTGGAATTGTATTTCCATACTTTGGTCAGTCTTCTCGCTGGTCTTCTGCCTAGCCGGACTGCTGATCGTTGCCACACACATTTTCGAAGCTAATACCCTGGATGTGCAAGTAGCAGCTGCAATTCACTCGTGTTCCTGGTTCATCAGTGTGATTGTGTATCATTTGAAACAGCCTTCTGTAGGACTTCTCCAAATACTGGAGGAAATAGCTGTTTGGGACGTAAAGATGAAGGTCTCTAGTGGAATGTACAGTAGAACCAGATCGTTCTTGATCAAACAAGGGATTGTGTTCTTGTTGGTGATTGTTCCAGCGTGTTCACTCAACGGGTATGTGAGTAAGGTGGAGGAAGCTTACTCCAGGATCGCTGAGACGTACTGCTTCCTGGTGAATACTCTTATAATACTGATGTATGTGAACGGTTGGCTGTTGCTGAGACAAAGATACAACCTTGTGAATGTCAGCGTTGACACTCTGTGTCCCCAACCTGAAACCAACAGAATCTTCCTGAGAGTTCAGCATGTCAGTTTCATCAGTCACGCGTCATCAGAACTCCTTGCAGTGAGGCAGCTGAAACAAGTGTATGGTGAACTGTATGAAACAGCTCTGAAACTCAAGTCCACGCTGGGTTTTCCTGTCCTACTCATCCTTGGTTCAGATTTCTTGACCATATTCATCAGCGTGTATAGCCTCTTAGCCACGCTATTGGGTCGCACAGTGACGAGTATAGTGTCCCCTTCCTGTGGAGTAATAAGCATTGTAAGGTTGGTGACACTGGTGGGCGTGTGTAACTCAGCGGCTGTCGCTGCTATGGCAACTGTTGACCATATTGAGCACTTCCTGATGACTCCCACTGTCCACGACGGTGACGTCACGAGCGAGTTGGTCAAGTTCTCAAGGATTGTCAAGAATCTGCCACTAAGGCCCTCTGCAACAGTAGTGGTTGAACTTCATCCTCGCCTCCTCTACACAGTGCTCACTACAGCTACGGCGTACTCGGTGATCAT
This sequence comes from Tenodera sinensis, assembly GCA_030765045.1. Classification (NCBI taxonomy): domain Eukaryota; kingdom Metazoa; phylum Arthropoda; class Insecta; order Mantodea; family Mantidae; genus Tenodera; species Tenodera sinensis. Next base: position 119,571,359 of record CM060971.1, read on the forward strand.
ACTTCAGCTCTGAGAAAAGTGCTGAGGATTGTCAACAGACTTCTGCAAATACTTCAATGTCTTTGCAGTCTGGGTGACGTTTTACACAAAATCTTACTGAAAACTATGTAGATTTCCTTAAAGCGTATTATTTATGTCAAATAATTTTTTTTGTGGAGTGAGTAATTCCTCAGAAATTCCTTATTTGTAAATGCCAGTGGTGTGTCCGTTTTTCCATAGGTCTACTGCACATGGACTTTACTGTTATCGCTCGCGCATGTAAACAACTGCAGGTAGGTAGCTTGATAACCAATATTTTTGTATAAAGTTAGGCTTTCACGGCCGGTGCCCTGACTATTAGCTTTCGGCCTTGTAGGTCGTGGTTTAGAAGGCATTGACGATACCGATATTTCACCAAGTACTCGCTTGGCCTACAAGCCTGAAACAGTTAAAACTAGCTAATAACCAATATTTTTATTTAGAACTTTCTGGAATTAGCTTTCACCTTTACGATACTTGTACAAGAGGTATCCTATTCATTGAATTAGCTAAGTCTTCTATAATGCTTATGCTTTTGGACTTTCCAAACTTGATCTTTCTAATTGTTTAATAGCTTTGGGCAACACTGCAAAATTGTTGCATATGAAGTGAAGATTTTCAGATAGTTGATGCGTTATACTACAGCTTGACCTTGAGTCTGCAAGGCAATGCTTAACTAGTTTGCGCAGTACTACATTACGTTGTCTTCGACTCTTGCTTCTAGTAGCAGCTGTTTCCATATTAATAATTTCTACAAATGTTTATTAATACGAAATAGATGAAAGGAATAGGGAAACGGAACGAAGAAGGTTAGAGTTATAGAAGTAGGTATTATTGACTGATTACTGGGGCAACAATGAACCTGTAGAAAAGTGAATTCACAGAGAAAGTGAACAAAGAGGAAACTGTGTCTGTGCCGCCCCAAGCGTTATTCTGTAATTAGATAAGTGAAAACCATTAAATCCGTGTTACGATTAACCTTAGAAGAGACAACGCCGTGTTACAAAAGTTGAGTGTGCAAAAAAGGGCTCAGCACCAGGCGCGCACCAAACTCGATTTATAAAACCTCGAGTGTTAATTAGCGCCGCGCCGTGGAAAGTATGCGAACTAATCTGCAGCATCCAGCCAAGCTGTTTGTGTCGTAGGCCACGTCGCTTCCAGGAAGATTAATGGCTAAAATATTACTCAGAGCGTCACTCCGCTGCCTGCTTGCTTGTCTGTCTCGGCGTAAAAAATGTGCCACGGACGTATAAACATAACCTGCAAGTGTAATTGTAGTTCTATGCAATTACAAACGTGTTGTTAAAATCGCATATAACTGCGTATTTAGCACGGCGGCCGTTATAATCCTTGCTTACCAACTGTTGAAACGTGCAAAGCTTTATGTAGTGTCTGCAGCGCATGCGCTCTTGTGTTTGAGGCTGAAGAATTAACAACCATAAGGCAGTGCTACAACATCCTGGCAACCATAACCTCAACTTACTACAAACTCGGTCACGAAATTGCGCATTCACAATTCATTTATTTCCATAGTAATGTCTTCATAAACTTCAAGATATATATATTAAAACATATATTTCCGATGAAATCTCAACTTCGATTTGTTGAGTGGAAGGCAATGCTTCCTCTACTTACTTACCTACGTAATATGCCACAGTAGAAATTATTTTCTTGATTCAGTAGACCTCAAAACATGTATTTCCGTTAAAGTTTGGGACGGGGTAGAGAAGGACACAGAATATCAAATGTGAAAGAGCGATGCGCTAGGAACGTGAATCAAGCAAATGCTGAAGGCTACGACAGATCTAGGAGGCCATGAATCACGTGTGTTCAAATCGCGATGACAAATGACTGTCCTGTAAATGACAAGGACATCACATGCCACCAATAATCACTTATTCCTCGCTCACTCGCTCGACTGGAAGCAATTAACGGCTATTTATATCCGTTCAGTCAACACACACCAACTCGACACAGTCTTGATAACGATAATGCAAATACCATTTACAACCAATTCCAACTTTGACTAATGTTACCCAACGTTGATGTGCAAATTATTTACTTTTTCGGTGACATTAATTTTTCTATTCACTTCCGATTCATGTTTTCATGCTGCAAAGTTGTATATCCTGCATTCAGTGCTGGTAACCTAACGTACCTGCACGTAATGCATTGGAATATGTCAGGAAAGCTCGTTCTATAAGGTAAGTATTCAGATCTGCAGATCGTGGAGGCCACATTGTTGGAAGGTGCCTATTGATGATACGATCGGCGTCACTTGCGGAGATGGACTTTGTGTCTATGCTCCTTACGTTGATTTTGGAGATATTTCTCCTTATTTGTCTAAAATTTGCAACATTTATATTATAGTCAAATGGAAGGTCGTTATTCATTTTTACTTTCTCTGCCACGTTTAGTAAGTAGAGGAAGTATTCTATTCCAACCAAAAACTTGCTCGCCGACACACCTTAGGGACTTAAATTCTCCATGACACGGAGGAAATGCAAAGCACACGACTCTATAGCTCAGGCATGGGCACGAGAGGGGAGGGAGCGATTGAACTTGCCTCACCTTGCCTTAGAGTGACTAAGGTAGTTGTGCGTGGCAGTGAAAGGGAGGGATGGCCGGTGGAGTGAGGCAACAATGTGTTCTGCAGTCCTTCTATCCAAGCATGCTTGGCTCATGGCCTTGCGGAGGAGGTTAGAAGCCATTTTGATGACGTGAACCAGAAGCCATCATCGCATTGGAAAGTGCCACCCTATCACTCAAACGTGCTATGGATATCTTCGACAAAGTTTCCAGAAAAAGAAATACCTGGACCAGTGGCAGTTGCATGTTCTTCAAAATCTTCGTGTCGCATCCTTGAAAGACATTGAACTTAAATGATAACTTCGACTTTTAACCGATTTTTCTTTTTTGAGTTATGTTGTCCACTGACTGACACACGCGCGCGTGCGCACACACACACACACACACACACACACACACACACACACACACACACACACACACACCTTCTTCTAAAAATGCCTTTTTTTATTCAGGGGGCCTCAAAACACTTTCGGTGAAATTTCGACACGTACTCTTGTATGGAATACAAGTTTTTCTACCTCTGACGTATGCAGTAGTTTTGGCGCCACAATCAGATAGGAAGTGCTGCCATCTACAAGATCCGGTTTAACTTCAAGAAGGAAGCTGCCAACAGTAAGGAAATACATCAGTCGTCAAAAAGTTTGTGCTAACTGTCCAAAGCAAGGCAGCAAGTAATAAGTTTACACAAAGTTTTGTCTCCATTTCCCTTCGGAAACGTCAGCACTCCAAACAATGACCAATCAAAAGTTAACAAAGACATCTGCCTGTTCTCAAGCACTCTCTAATTCTCCTGCAAGTCTTCCTGGCGCCACAGTCACTTGGGTCACGTGATTTCAACTTAAACACGCCTAGCTGTCGACTCTATTCTCAACTTTAATATTTTACTAGCGGAGAAAAACCACACTTGTCCGTGGTTTGACGGTTTAGACTTGCTCAAGAGTCTCGTGTTTCTTTGGACACATTTAAACAATATCAAAGAGTGTATTAAAACTGTCAGGACACCACGAAGACCAGGGATGACCAACCTTCTCTCTTTGGTGGCACTTACGTCAGTCAGTATCCACTGGCGGCCACAAACACGCGGTTACATAGTCATATATGGTAAACAATAAGAGACAGAAAAAGTTTACTAAATAAAAATGTGAATCCCTTGAAGCATAATTTATGTAAAATATTTCCTTTTTCTTTTGAGTGAACCATTTCCAAGATATTCTTTTTTATTTGTTCGAATTTGCCGTTGCTTTACTTTTTCAAATATGAATTTGTTATTCGTATATCTCTTGGCCTTGCAAACAGAGCGGGTTTCAAAGCCATTGCATATCAACCAGCTCTTAAAACAGTTCACTATCACTTAATCCCATATTCTCCTAGAATCTACAAGAAACTTAGCAATAAGTTACTTTCTGAACATGCTTATGTCGAGTAAAATAAAGTAGATAGAGAAATAAGTCTATTGCGAACTTTAACTCAAAGGAACTTAAGCACAATTTAATGCTAAACTGTCATACAAAGTGGTAGCGCGCCTGCCCCTGACGCTGGGGACCCGGGTTCGATCCCCGGTACTAGGAAGGAAGAATCGGAGCACACATGTGAATTAAGCTAACAACATTTTTGACCCAACTTGTTGTATCCAATGGAATGTCACACTCACTATGACGTATTGTGGTCCAGAACAAATGACAGTGCACGTATTAGCCGTGAGAAATAAATATGTATGTCGCACGCAAATGCTAATTTAGCGATTGCTATATTAAGTGCAGTTTTGTGATATATTTCCACGAGTTTCTCTCTCTCAGTAGGAAGCCATGATGACTAGGAATAAAGCACGTTGCCATGGTTACAAAGAGAACAGAACACGGTCGAACTGTATTGGGTCAACTACGAAACAAAGTGAGGTTAGAGGACCCGGAAAACTATCGCAATTTTGTGCGAATTGACGAGGATTTATTTCTGAACCTCTTACATCGTGTCGGAGACAAACTTCCACACCAGGACACAAATACGAGACAAGCACGAAGAGGTAAGCAACCATTGTAATAGTTTGATCTTCCTATGCATGGACAGACTTCAACTCGTTTCATAAAAACAAACACTCCAAGAGCACAAACGCTTGGTTGAGCGAGACAATAAGTCTATATCTTGTAGTGATAAACCATCAAACCACGGACAACGCAATAAACGCAACACAGCGATGTGAAGCGTTATAGTGAAATGATGGTGGTATTCCACGCCATTGCTGAAAGACAAGACCGGCAGATGTTCTTCTTTCAGTTGGCAGCACTGAATTATCTAGTAATTGTCAGTTTTGTGGAGCCCAACAGAATGTTGGTGGAGTTGGAGGGTTTCTTTTGCCAGGCGTACCAACAGAAGCAACTCATTCCGAGCCATTGATCGAATTATTTGAGTGAAAAAGCTCTACTATTTTGTAATGTGGTTCTCCATTGAGCAGCAAAGCCCAAATAAACGAACCAAAGTCATGGCCTACTCTAACTCTTTCTCCCAGGATTCAAAGGTCTCCCCCCCCCCCTTCCTCCCTTCTCGTTCCCCTATTCTTCTTTAAAATGTACCTTGATGAAGTAAGTCTTTTGAAAAGGTTGGTTCCCTCCCCGGACGTGGAATAATCCACGTATTGAACAAGATATCCTTCTTTTCATCCTCGCCAAAGCCTCTTGGAGAATATGATGTCCTCGCCACAGGAAGGAAGCAAGGATGCACCCAGAATGCAAATTATTATCTCTCCAAGAACGTCACTAATTTTCCTCACTTAGAAATCTCTCACAGCCAAACAATGTCCACAAGAAGAGGAAATTCAATTTTCATCACTTTCTCCCCTTGTATTTAATTTTAAATGTTCATACGGAATTTTACCAGAGATGCAAATTTTCAGAAGTTCTGACGTGTTCTCTCATATGATTTTTTCTACCCGCTCTTGTACACAAACTCTCAGTGGAGATAAACACTTGCACAATTATCTTATTACTAACTTTCTTGTAGGTACAAGGGGAATATGAGAATACACTAGACTTAAGTGATACTAAAATATTTTAGGTCTGGTCGCTATATGAAGGCTTTTATATTCGGCTCTCTTTGCATAAATTGTCTTTTAACGACATCTACCTTTTTGTACAGTAAGATTTTGTCTATCTCTTACGGTTTAGCAGTTATGTAAAAGTTATCAATAGTAAACAAGACTACATAGGCTATAGCCACAAAATACAAGAAATACAATTTCCTTTGTCACAACAATATCTCAAACATATGGTATGTTAGTGAAAATCGTTTCAGCCATTTTTGGGAAAATTGAAATTTTCGAAAAATTTTCCATATAAAGGATACTTTAGGGTGGTGGAATTTTGCCACCGCCGTTCATCTAACACCTAGGCGGTCCGGGTTCAATTCCAGGGACCGGCATGTGGTATTTGTGAAGGACGAAGTGGCGTCTGGGCTGGTTATCTCCGCTTTCTCCTGTTTCCCCCGCCACATATTTTGATATTATGATATTTTGCATAGTTAAGGGTTGTCCAACTTGTCTGTCGTATTTTTGCCTTCTTGAACTTGTTAGATTTTAGTATTATGTGCTCAGGTGTGAAGGTGACAAAAATCCAGTCCAGTTGCGTTTGTATAACTTTATTTTCAAATTTTACCACAAATACACAGTTTTCTTGTACTGACTGACATTAGAACAGTCTGCAGTCTTTCGTGATATTACAACTCACCTTGACTCACTCCTTTCAGTGTCTTCACTTCTCTCTCTCTCATAAACTAACTCCAAAGATACAATCAGCCGAAGCTCGTCAAAACTTGTTTACTTTGCCGTAACGTATGTTTCACGACAGTTCCACACACAGTTGCGTCACATTGACCAAATTATGTCTAACTCTCCCCTCTACTGTTTCCTCGCCTGGTTATAAAGCGGCGATGACGTCACAGCTTCTTTCTGGAACTTCTACAAACAGGCCGGCCGCCAGACAGTTATCGTAGGCTCTGGAAAACCCTTTGTGTTATAACATGATTATTAATAGTCATGTATTTGTTCCCGTGAGTGGTGTGGGGAAACGACCACCGCCTTGGTATGTGGTGTGAGATAGGTCAGCCCCGACCTTCCGTTGTTGTGCGCCACGCGCCTGGCTTCAGTATAATATCCAACTTCTCGTGTTTTCTATCCACTCAGCTGTTTCAGTTTCTAAATCTCAGTTTGGGCAGCAAGTTTTGAGGTATCCTTGCCTTGTAGTTTGAGAGACCTAACATCGCGGATCTCCGTGGTTCCGTGGAACACCCTTTGGGATCCCTGACCTCAAGAAATATTGAAAGAATTGAGTGAGAAAGGCCGAACAGGTTGGCTGTATCCAAGAGGACTTGGCGTGATATTTACAATCAAAGGTGGACGGAGCTCAGGTGTTGCGTCCATTGTCTTCACATGGTGGAATAATTTACAGCTGACCGACCGACAGACCAGCTGTACTGCTGGGGCTCGTTAAACAGAGAGCTGCTGTGTGTCAACACCTCGTTAACATACATATGTGGAACAAACAATGCCTCTTGACATAGGTAACACTTAATAATTCACGTCCAAGTAGCCAAGCCAAGTGAAGAAACACTTGCCTCAAGTCACAAGACGTTTGATAGATACCAATCTGCACGTAGGCCTTCCTTCTGACCACTACGGCGATACTGCTGGTTGCACATGGTCAGGTCACTCCGGCAGTACCAACGTACCCACCACCAACTCGACAAAACAACTCAAAGTACCTCTTCTTCTTCTTGTTCTTCTTCTTCCTCTTCTTCTTCTTCTCTTCCTCCTCCTCCTTCTTCTTCATCTTCTTCTTTTTCTTCTTCTGCTTCTTCTCCTGCTTCTTCTTCTACCCCTTCTTCTTCCTCCTCTTCTTCCTCTTCTTCTTCTTCTTCTTCTCCTTCTACTTCTTCTTCCTTTACATCTTCTTCTTCTTCTTCCTCTTCTTCTTCTTCTCTTCCTCCTCCTCCTTCTTCTTCAGCTTCTTCTTTTTCTTCTTCTGCTTCTTCTCCTGCTTCTTCTTCTACCCCTTCTTCTTCCTCCTCTTCTTCCTCTTCTTCTTCTTCTTCTTCTTCTTCTCTTCCTCCTCCTCCTACTTCTTCTTCTGCTTCTTCTCCTGCTTCTTCTTCCTCCTCTTCCTACTTCTTCTTCTTCTTCTTCTTCTCCCTGTTCATTTCCCCTTCTATTCCTCGGATGAGCTGACAATCTCCCAGCGGGCGCTCCTCTTGTCCTTTTCCCATCTGAAGGTCTATCACACGCTTGTTTCCGATCTTCTTGATATAATCTTTCCAATACTTATTAATACATTTTGTTATACCCTGAATTTGGCAATTTTTTCTCTTTTCTGTGTTCTGTATTTTATCTAATGAAGTTTTTCCTTATATTCTTGTATATTCTCAATTCGCAGGTATTTAATATTTGTTTTCTTTTGACTTTATCTGCTCATTAGTTAACTAACATGAAGAAGATATAGGAATAAGAGTTTGTAAGAATGGTTAGTACAAGAGTAGAGAAAGTCATGTGAGTGCAACACATCAGATTTTTACGATACTCATTTATCTATTTATTTGCGTTTGATTAGATTATTTCTGGCTAAAACCTTAGTTTGTAGTGAATAATGAAAGCGTGTGAGTGAAACTCGTCAGATTTTTCTCAAACCAACACCTCAATATAATTTAGGTGTTTAAAAAGTTATTTCAAGAGTCGATTGTTCAGTTAAACGCTAGTCTGTCTAACCTAGGCAACAGTGATTTGCGTGTTAATGTTTTTCACAGGGATTTATGAAACCGAATCAGCTAATTTTTGCAGGTTTTAAATTTCACCATTCAAACACACAGAGAAAGCTTTGTGTCAAATTTCGCTCATTGGTGACGGTTTCCAAAACTAATGTCATTAAAGGACCGCATTTTATCCAAAACTGGGCACCCGATAACACAAAAGAAAATAGGAAAAAACGCCACCCCCCCCCACCCCCCGCTATTTCATTAAAGTTCCAATTTGTATATCCATTAGTGCGAATGGTGCATATGAAGAGAAGGAAATTTAATGATTTTTATGAGCTAGGGCTATTATGGGACATCGGTTTTGTTAATTTATTCCATCAGGGTTTAACTCCACCTCGATGAACAAGATAATCATTACCATGTTGATGTGTCTGTCGGCAGTGGTACCAACTTTGAAAACTGTTCGCGCGTGCTCGTGTTATCGGAAACCTTTCCACGTCCAATTCACACAAACACAACTCTTCACAGAACCACAAAAAACGTTTAAAACACAAAATGTTTTATTTTCCGATTTGCTTTCATTTTTGTACCAAATAACTAGCACATAATGCATTCCGTCAAATAAATGGATATCCAGAAATTTGTGCCTTGCACCACTCTAAATCAAAAACAAGCATTTTTAGAAAAAGGCCAGCCTTGTAAATTAATGAATTAAATCAGTAGTCAAATGGATGACTTTTGCATAACTCGTAAACCGTAAGAGATAGACTAAATCTTACTGTACAAAAAACACACAATTTATGTCCAAATAAATTTGTTATAGAATGCAACATTTCGGAAATATTCCTTGTTGTTTGCGTGAGTTTTGAAGAACTTATACTTCTGTCAAATGGAACATCGTTATTCATCTGTTATGTTAAGCGTGCAAAGAGAACTGAATTTGAAAGATTAGACTATCGTTCAAAGTCTACTGTATTCCCATATTCCCCTTGTACCTACAAGAAGATAATAAAATAATTTGTGCAAATGTTTATCTCAACTAACATGAAGAAGATATAGGAATAAGAGTTTGTAAGAATGGTTAGTACACGAGTAGAGAAAGTCATGCGAGTGTAACACAAGACAGTTTTTCGTAAACAAATCCTGGCAACCTTAATCACAACTGCTCCACAAAATCTCGCTTCTGTGGCCACCTCACTCGCTTCTATAGACGACAACAACGTAGCACGGATTTTTCTTTAAATTCACATTTCTCGAAGCTCTCACAAACAAATGGCAGAAGAAAATCTGGAAATGGTTTGTTCTACGGCACTAACTGTCGTCGGGCAGATATTTACAAATCGCGTAGTGAATAGCTTCACCTTAGCTCTCTTTTGTTGTGGGGTACGGCCGCCCAGTGGTGTGAGGTCTCATGTGCGGCGGTGGCCGTCCTAAGTCACAGTGCGCGTGTCTCTCTGTCTGTCTTTCTCTGTATCCGTTTCTCTGACGCCCGTAGATGTCATATGGCTTTCGAGCAATCTCCAAAACGTTCTTAAATGAACAGAAAGGGTTCCATAAAATAAGATATTTTACAATAGTCACTACAAGCAAATATATTGTTAAAGTCTATAACTCGTAGAGCAAGTCAAACCAACGTTCGTTCAGTTTGCTGCCTCTATGACTCAAAACCTAGGCCTGCAGTCTGGTAATGTGGAAACATAAGGATCTATCAGCTAAGCTTGGATACGCAGCGCCGCAATAGCATGGGTTTGTGTTTCAAAATCGGTAGCATATTCACGCAAGGGTAAATATCACTTGAATGTGTTACTAATCTAATATCTAGCTTTGTAAATCATGTTTGGACTTGGGAGTGGAACATGTGTATTGTTGTACATGTTCAATGGAAACAAAGCATAAAGGCTCTCTCTCACAAGTGACTTGGGACAATAAAATTACATATTTATTGCACTGTGTACACAAGAAGTATTCCCAAGTAGACCACGCCCACATCTTTTGCCACAAAGGAAGCACTTCGCTTCATGGCCGACCCAGTTCGCCTCTAATTTATGGAACTTAGTCTTCAAGTTTATTTTGACGTCTGTACGGAAACAAACAGCTTTTCGCTGCCAATGTTGGCCATTCTGAAAAGAGAGTGGCAATAAGTAGCAGCAATGGCGGGCTGCCAGAATCTGGGCTGTATGGTGCACACGATTTATGGGCTTTTTGTATTGGTTTCTCTCAGACTCTGCGAAAATACCTGTACAAGTGTAAACAACACTCACACTGCTTTCTCTACTCAATGGCCTAGCTGACGCGACAGGCGTCGCTATTCGACTCTGCCAGTCTCACAAACTTACGCAGCGTCGCTCATGGTCTTCAAAACAGATAACTACAGTCACAAATGTGTCATTTAAACAAAAATCTACGAATGCATTCAAGCACTCTACACAAATTTCAAGCTAGCGCTCATAATTATAAAGTTTCTAATTAAATTTCTAACGTTTTCTCTTTAAATTATGGTTAGATATCCCTCTTTTATTTTAAGAAACCGAAACAGCAAGTAAATGAATCGAAAGTCGATTTAAAGGTGTCTGACATTGATTCACCTAATCGATTTATTGTTAAAATCGATCTTTACGGCCCCTCAAAATCGATTCTTGATTAATCTATCTCAGACCGACATTCCTAGAATGACGAAAAAATGTGATTTTTACCTTTTTCGTGTGATTTTTCCAAGTTTTATCGTTATAAAAAGCTTCCTCGGACCTCAGCTAATACCGGGAAAAAACTTTACCGAATTGGTCCAGTCGTTCTCGAGTTTTGCCCTTAGCAACACATTTAGCATTTCATTTTTATTTATGTAGATGTATGAAACAGCACATAAAAATCTGATGTGTTGCACTCACATGACTTTCTCTACTCTTGTACTAACCATTCTTACAAACTCTTATTCCTATATCTTCTTCATGTTAGTTGAGATAAGCATTTGTACAAATTATCTTATTGCTTATTTCCTTGTAGATACAAGGGGAATAATAGAATACAGTAGGCTTTGAGATTCCGTTCTCTTTGCACGGATAAGATATAAAAAATTGATAAAGATCTTCCATTTGACGCAAGTTTAAGTATTTTAAAACTCACACACCTAACAAGGAATATCTCCGAAATGGTTCTCTCTACAACAAAATTATATGGACATAAATAATAACAAATACTAAACTAGGTTTTTAACAGACCTAGTTTTTTAGTGTTGTCCACAGTCTGACAGAGACACATGGAATTTTTGGGTAGAATACAATACTTAATATACGTGGCAGAGAAGGTAAAAAAGCTTGCTGGGTGGTATTGCAGCAGAAGAGAAGCACAAAGCAATTATGTTTTAAAAAGCGTTCCCTGTCCAGTTGCACGTGTGAGGCATGGCCTCCTACATACCAAGCATTCCCATTTGCTTAGAGCCAGCTTCTGGACACACGACAAAAGGGCAGGGTTTTCACCCTGAGGGCACATTGTTACAGCTGCTTGCTTTGCTCGTACCATCACAGTCCAAGTGGGGCACGAATATGCAGTTACCTGTCTATCTGTGTGCCTGTCTGTCTGTGTGTCTGTCTGTGTGCCTGTCTGTCTGTGTGTCTGTCTTTCTGTCTGTCTGTCTGTGTGTCTGTCTGTGTGTCTGTCTGTCTGTGTGCCTCTCTGTCTGTGTGTCAGTCTGTGTGTCTGTCTGTCTGTGTGCCTCTCTGTCTGTGTGTCAGTCTGTGTGTCTGTCTGTGTGCCTGTCTATCTGTGTGCCTGTCTGTCTGTGTGCCTGTCTGTCTGTGTGTCTGTCTGTGTGTCAGTCTGTGTGTCAGTCTGTGTGTCTGTCTGTGTGTCAGTCTGTGTGCCTGTCTGTGTGTGTCTGTATTTCTGTCTGTCTGTGTGTCAGTCTGTGTGCCTGTCTGTCTGTGTGTCTGTCTTTCTGTCTGTCTGTCTGTGTGTCAGTATGTGTGTCTGTCTGTGTCTGTCTGTCTGTTCGCCTGTCTGTCTGTGTGTCTGTCTGTGTGCCTGTCTGTCTGTGTGCCTGTCTGTCTGTGTGTCAGTCTGTGTGTCTGTCTGTGTGTCTGTCTGTGTATCTGTCTGTGCGTCTGTCTGTCTGTCTGTGTGTCTGTCTGTGTGCCTGTCTGTCTGTGTGTCTGTCTGTGTGTCTGTCTGTGTGTCAGTCTGTGTGTCTGTCTGTGTGTCTGTCTGTGTGTCAGTCTGTGTGTCTGTCTGTGTGCCTGTCTGTCTGTATGTCTGTCTTTCTCTCTGTCTGTGTGTCAGTCTGTGTGCCTGTCTGTCTGTGTGTCTGTCTTTCTGTCTGTCTGTCTGTCTGTGTGTCAGTCTGTGTGCCTGTCTGTGTGTGTCTGTCTTTCTGTCTGTCTGTGTGTCAGTCTGTGTGTCTGTCTTTCTGTCTTTCTGTCTGTCTGTGTGTCAGTCTGTGTGTATGTCTGTCTTTGTATCTGTCTGTGCGTCTGTCTGTCTGTGTGTCTGTCTCTCTGTCTGTCTGTCTTTCAGTCTGTCTGTGTGTCTGTCTGTCTGCCTGTCTGTGTGTCAGTCATTGTGTCTGTCTTTCTGTCTTGTGTCTGTCTGCTTGTCTGTGTGTCTGTCTCTCTGTCTGTCTGTCTATGTGTCTGTCTTTCTGTCTGTCTGTGTGTCTGCCTGTGTGTCTGTCTGTGTGTCTGTCTGTGTGTCAGTCTGTGTGCCTGTCTGTCTGTGTGTCTGTCTTTCTGTCTGTCTGTCTGTGTGTCAGTCTGTGTGCCTGTCTGTCTGTGTGTCTGTCTTTCTGTCTGTCTGTGTGTAAGTCTGTGTGCCTGTCTGTGTTTCTGTCTGTCTGTGTGTCAGTCTGTCTGTGTGTCTGTCCTTCTGTCTGTCTGTGTGTCTGTCTTTCTGTCTGTGTGTCTGTGTGTCAGTCTGTGTGTCTGTCTGTCTGTGTATCTGTCTGTGCGTCTGTGTCTGTCTGCCTGTCTGTGTGTCTGTCTCCCTGTGTGTCTGTCTTTCTGTCTGTCTGTGTGTCTGTCTCTCTGTTTGTCTGTCTGTGTGTCTGTCTGTGTGTCAGTCTGTGTGTCTGTCTTTCTGTCTTGTGTCTGTCTGTCTGCTTGTCTGTGTGTCTGTCTGTCTGTGTGTCTGTCTTTCTGTCTGTCTGTGTGTCTGTCTCTCTGTCTGTCTCTGTGTCTGTCTGTGTGTCTGTCTTTCTGTCTGTCTGTGTGTCTGTCTGTCCGCCTGTCTGTCTGTGTGTCTGTCTGTCTTTCTGTCTCTCTGTGTGTCTGTCTGTCTTCCTGTCTGTCTGTGTGTCTGCCTGTCTGTCTGTTTCTGTGTCTGTCTGTGTGTCAGTCTCTCTGTGTGTCTGTCTTTCTGTCTGTGTGTCTGTCTCTCTGTCTGTGTGTCTGTCTGACTATCTATCTGTGTATCTGTCTGACTTTCTGTCTGTCTGTGTGTCTGTCTGTCTTTCTGTCTGTCTGTCTGTGTGTCTGTCTGTCTTTCTGTCTGCCTGCCTAACTGTCTGTGTGTCTGTCTGTGTCTGTCTCTCTGTTTGTCTGTCTGTGTGTCTGTCTGTGTGTCTGTCTGTGTGTCTCTCTTTCTGTCTGTCTGTGTCTGTCTGTGTGTCTGTCTGTGTGTCAGTCTGTGTCTGTCTGTCTTTCTGTCTTGTGTCTGTCTGTGTGTCTGTCTCTCTGTCTGTGTGTCTGTCTTTCTGTCTGTCTGTGTGTCTGTCCGCCTGTCTGTCTTTCTGTCTGTGTGTCTGTCTGTCTTCCTGTCTGTTTGTGTGTCTGTGTGTCTGCCTGTCTGTCTGTCTGTCTCTGTGTCTGTCTGTGTGTCAGTCTCTCTGTGTGTCTGTCTTTCTGTCTGTGTGTCTCTCTGACTATCTATCTGTGTCTCTGTCTGTCTTTCTATCTGTCTGTCTGTCTGTCTTTCTGTCTTGTGTCTGTCTGTCTGCTTGTCTGTGTGTCTGTATCTCTGTCTGTCTGTGTGTCTGTCTTTCTGTCTGTGTGTCTGTCCGCCTGTCTGTCTTTCTGTCTGTCTGTGTGTCTGTCTGTCTTCCTGTCTGTCTGTGTGTCTGTATGTCTGCCTGTCTGTCTGTCTCTGTGTCAGTCTCTCTGTGTGTCTGTCTTTCTGTCTGTCTGTGTGTCTGTCTCTCTGTCTGTCTGTGTGTCTGACTATCTATCTGTGTGTCTGTCTGTCTGTCTTTCTGTCTGTCTGTCAGTCTGTCTGTGTGACTGTCTGTTTGTGTGTCTGTCTCTGTGTGTGTCAGTCTGTCTGTGTGTCTCTCTGTGTGACTGTCCGTGTGTCTATCTGTCTGTTTTGTCTCTCTGTGTGACTGTCTGTGTGTGTCTGTCTATGTGTGTGTCAGTCTGTCTGTGTGTCAGTCTGTCTGTGTGTCAGTCCTTCTGTGTGTCAGTCTGTCTGTGTGACTGTCTGTCTGTGTGTCAGTCTGTCTTTCTGTCTGTCTGTGTGTCTGTCTCTCTGTGTGTCTGTCTGTCTGTTTGTCTGTGTGACTGTTTGTCTGTCTGTCTGTCTGTGTGTGTCTGTCTGTCTGTCTGTCTGTGTGTCTGTCTGTTTGTCTGTCTATGTGTCTGCCTGTGTGGCTGTCTGTTCGTGTGTCTATCTGTCTGTTTTGTCTGTCTGTGTGACTGTCTGTGTGGCTGTCTGTCTGTGTATCTGTCTGTCTATGTGTCTGTCTGTCTCTCTGTCTGTCTGTGTGTCTGTCTGTTTGTCTGTCTGTGTGTCTGAATTTGAATGTTGAAACCCCTTATACCAGGTGGTCCACTTCAGCCGGCATTGGGGTAAGTAGATAACGTTTATTCATACATAAATTGTGTGTTTTAGCGACATCTACATTTCTGCTATAGTAAGATTTTGTCTATCTCTTACGGTTTTCCAGTGTGCAGAATTGTTTGCCAGTATCTATACAGAATTTGCGAATGAATTTAATCGGGCAATGTTTCATTAATGACGCTACTGAACTGTGAGCTGTGAAGGTGCAAATCTGCGTACAGTCAGCCAGGCAGGGAGGGATCCGCGCTTCTTGCTTCAGTAGAACACATCGATTTAGCGCCGGCTTCTTAACAAAGTAATGACATCATCACATCTACCCTAATGCTAGCGACGACCCCCATGATCGCTTTGGAGCCTGGTTCCCGTACAAAAACTTAGCACTGCTGCCGCAGGGACATCCAGTAACCAGGCCACGATAAGCACTCCAGCTTTTTCCTTTACCAGAGTGCATTATCTCGACAGGGGTGTCCATTATCTCTACAGGGGTGTCCATTATCTCTACAGGGGTGTCCATTATCTCTACAGGGTGTCCATTATCTCTACAGGTGTCATTATCTCTACAGGGGTGTCCATTATCTCTACAGGGTGCCCATTATCTCTACCATTATCTCTACAGGTGTCATTATCTCTACAGGGGTGTCCATTATCTCTACAGGGTGCCCATTATCTCTACAGGGTGTCATTGTCTCTACAGGGTGCCCATTATCTCGACAGGGGTGTCCAGTATCTCTACAGGGGTGTCCATTATCTCTAGAGGGGTGTCCATTATCTCTACAGGGGTGTCCATTATCTCTACAGGGTGCCCATTATCTCTACAGGGTGTCATTATCTCTACAGGGGTGTCCATTATCTCTACAGGGTGCCGATTATCTCTACAGGGTGTCATTATCTCTACAGGGTGCCCATTATCTCGACAGGGGTGTCCATTATCTCTACGGGGGTGTCCATTATCTCTACAGGGGTGTCCATTATCTCTACAGGGGTGTCCATTATCTCTACAGGGTGCCCATTATCTCTACAGGGTGTCCATATCTCTACAGGGGTGTCATTGTCTATACAAGGGTGTCCATGTGTTGGTGAACCTCGCCTATAGTCCAAGAGCCCGTGACTGCCAGGCCTTCCTTTATGATGTAGAAGCTGAAAGTTTCTCAGCGCATGCGTCCAACACAGATAAGAACGATGGGGCTGCTATGAATTTTGGATCATCGTGCCTTAGGTAAGAAAGGCGTGTAAAATAGCAACTTAAAACCGTTAAAGTATAAAGACTAATTTTATTATGTTCTCTTCGGTATGGTAGATATTAGAAATGATGTCAGAAACTATACTAGCAACTCCTCGTTGGATACCCTTGTGCTTATAGTATAAAAGCTGTATATACCTATATAAACGCCAGCGCAACAGCTCATGAAGGGCCAAGGCTTGCCACCCAGCCGCTGCGTCCCACGCCTCTGCCCACTACAGGTGTCATTGTTGGGGTGCAGTACTGCAGGTTGGGACGTGGTCAGCGCCCCGCGGGCCCCCCTCCCTGGCCAGTTTTATAGCCTTCTCGCTGTAAGAATATTCCCTGATGTTTCGACTGAGTCTGGAAAAACCATTCTAAAAAAATCTGTGTTACACTCATATGACTTTCTCTACTCATCTACTAACCATTCTTACAAACTCTTATTCCTATATCTTCTTCGTGTTAGTTGAGATAAACATTTGTACAAATTATCTTATTGCTTATTTCCTTGTAGGTACAAGGGGAATATGGGAATACAGTAGGCTTTGTGCGATAGTCAAATGTTTTAAAGCTTTGAGATTCCGTTCTCTTTGCATACGTAACATATAAAAATGAACAACGATGTTCCATTTCATCAAGTTTTAAGGGTACAGTGTGTGCAGACAAACACGAAAAGTAGAGTTGGATGGAATACAAGACTTGCTGTGGTTAGTGTGCACGTGGAAAGACGCAGGAGTTGACTTGTGTACGGAAACCAGCCTACGTTTAGAAACGAAAAAAAGGGACATGAAAAGAAAACGATGATGTCGGGGTTGTCTGGCTGACGTGGCATTGTATGCAGCGTTGATGGCTCAAACCCTTATCATATGAGCGTATCTGCGTCTTACAGAAAGCCTTGCTCCATGAACAACCTTCAGTAGGTGTTCAAACATTTCATTATTCACCTCAAGGAGTGAAAACCTAAGTACATGGTCCCTGCAAGTCGGCAGGAGTCTAGTCGCGCTTACGATAGTAGTGCCTACTTTACAATCTGTATTTACTCTACATTAAAGCAAATAACTTGCTCAAAATAGGGCGATTTAAATGTTATTTTCAGTTCATGCAGTATATTTAACTTATCATACGCACTTAACTATGTTTTTAACTACTCCCTCTTTCTCCCACCATTTTCTGTCTTTTCTATATTTTTCAAAAACTCTGTGAGATTGGTTTACAACTTGAGTCGTAAGGAAGAAGCACTCCGTGTACACAAAGCATGCATACCGGTCTTACATAAGATTTCACATACACATACACACACACACACACACACACACACACACACACACACACACACACACACACACACACACAACAGCTTTAATAAAACAGTAGTAGACTTTAAGTGACAGTCAAATGGTTTAAAGCTTTGCACGGCTAACATAAAAAATAAATAACGATCTTCCATTTGACTAAAATTTAAGTTTTCAAAAACTCACACAAATAACAAGAAATATCTTCACAAAAAATATAGTAAGATTTGGTGTATCTCTAACGGTTTACCAGTTATACAAAAGTCTTCCAGAGTAAATACGACTACATAGGCTATAGCCAGAAAATTCAAGATATACATTTCATTTGTCATCAAGATATCTCAAACATATGACATTTTAATCAAAATCGTTAGAGCCATTTTGAAAAAATTAAACATTTTTTTAAAAATCTTCCATGTAAAGGGTAGTTTAGGGTGGGGCTATTTTCTGCAAAATCTTCGTATCGCATTCTTGAAAGGCAGTAAATTTAAATACCAACTTTGGTTTTTAACCGACTTTGAGTTATGCTGTCCACAGAAAGCAATAGAAATAAGATGTGAGAATTTAGGAAATGGTTGATTGTAAGGGCGTTACATCCGTCGCCAACATAAATGCAAATGCCTTTTTAAATCGGACTGGTGCTCGTGACGGTGTCATTATTGGTTCCCGGGGTAAATATACGTGTAAATGAAACGGGGACCTTAGCGGTCCCACAACTATATCAGGCTTCTGATCAAAATGTTGGGCTTTAGTCCATAGCTTACTTGCACTGCACTTTCACTCCACTTTCACTCAACTTGCACACTTCTATAAGCTATTCTCACCAGCTATATAGTAAGTAGAGGCACTACACCCAAAAATTCTATACACATTTCACAGCGGAAATACATGTTTTGAGTTACATTGAATTACATTACATTGACTGTGTGAAGCATCATGGCCCAACAAGTGCAGTTTGCACAAGAAAGCCTCGGATAATGTATGGCATTGATCAAAACCCAATCTTCGTCACAAATACTTAGGTTGGGGAAGGTTACGTGCTTTCATAAATAACTTAAGTACATTATCATTGTTTTAAAATCATTATATTGCCTCCTGCAACTCCTAAAAATACGTAAATAAGATTATTTCACACCTTGCGACCTTATTCCTCGGGAGTTGATGCTCTTCCATTCAAAATAACGCAGACTGTCAACTTTGTCTTCTATTTACGTACGTCTGTCTCACTTAACCTATAAATTCTCACGTACAGTCAGAGTGAGTCACACCGTCGAATTATATTTTTAGGGACTATTTCATGAGCTAAAATGCTATATCTGACCAGAAAATGTTACACTATATAAAAATAACACAAATTCGATTAGTGTAGTTCAGTACTGACAACTGAGGAAAACGAAACACAAGAATTTAATGTATTTCGATCTTCTCTTGTTGTTGTAACAGAAAACCAGTTTATAATAAAAAAAATCACCTTTCTTCTGAAAAAAATGCATTAATTATTTAAAGAACAATTGTTAAAACACAATGCAGCGCTATTTCGATTATAATGTGTAATAAATGATTTCAGTTGGCGACACTCACTAGACAAAAGAACGGCTACCATTAGTTGGTAGGTATGAAATAATCGGGTAAATGAGCAGCGCCTCTGTCGCAGCGCGAGGAAAACAAAGCAGAACACAAGAACGTCTCTTTTTTACTGAATCAATCCATTTTTAAGAGGACCTTCTCTGTCACGGAAAAGAAAACACAGCCCAAACAGAAACGCACACAAAAGGAGTGTAATTGAATCTCGGTGGGAGAAAACACCGTGTTCAGTGGAGGCTCGTGCGTATTAGTGCACAAACAGAGATAAAGAAACACTTATTCCGGATTAGCTGCAAGTAAATATTGGAAGCGTTGTGAAAAAGATTTTCACTCGTTTCTTTTACCGTTCCTTTTTATTTTCTCTAGTATAGCAAGTATAAGAAATACTGTATTCCACACAAAATTTCTATACCTAGCGAGATTTTACCAAAAACAGAAGTTTAGGACCTTTTGAATGCAACAAAATTTATGATACAAAGTTTAAAAAGAACATTTTATTTACTTGGCGTGATTCCGAATCGAGGCCACAGACGCAGCAGTTGAGGAAACCTCCGATCAAAATAAAATCATTTTAACCCGTACATCATACACTATTTTAGACAGACCTGAATATTTATATAGATATATTATCGATTATATATAAATATATCGTATTGTTTTACATTTCTCATTGCTATGAGCATGAGTAGGGCTCGGGGCGCTGACCACGTCCCACCCTCCAGTACTGCACCTCACCAATGACGCCTGTAGTGGGCAGAGGTGGGGGACGCAGCGGCTGGGCGGTAGGCCTTGGCCCTTCGTGGGCTGTCGCGCGGGGTTTACGTTTACGTTTATGAGCATAAGTACTAAATAGCAGTTTTAGTCTTGTTGCCATCGTAACTGATAAATGAATTCCACATTTAGCTTACACTAGCAAATGTGTGTTGGCAATGATTAACTTACGTGTCATGTTACGATAAGGCGCAACAACTGTGTCAATGATGCTAAAAGACAAGTATGTTCTGTGAATCAGTTTTACAACGAAAGTAAAATTACAGAACAGTAATTGGACATTATTGTCATGTTGTTACAACATTTTAGTTATAGACGAATGTTAGTAATTGCATTATTGGACAAGTATGCAGTAGAATACGCCACTGAGCTGTACTTGTTGTGTTTACCCATGAGATGGGGAAGATACACCCAGTAGCGCGCGCACACACACACAAAGAAACAAAAGCAAGAGGGAATTATGAAGAGCCGATACTACCAACATGACACAGTCGCTACAGCATTATTGTTTTCTGAGGATTCTGATAACGGCGCAGTTTAATGTGTTTGCGTTGCGGAGATTTCCAAGTAGCCGTTATCGCTTGTTGAGGTTCTTTTGTCGTCTACCTCCCCTGCACGAGTCTCCGATCATTCAACACCCTAATTTATTTCACAAAATATACTAGGGAACTAGAGGGCCAAAAAATTACTTCTTTTCTGAAACTTATACCTTCTTAAAATGTGCAATTTTATTGGCTATTTCATATCGTAATTCTTTTGATTAGTCAGTGTCGCCAACCAGTGTAACCATAAATCGCTAAAACCAATTCTAAAGTAAGAACAAATTAGAAACTAAACATTTCACTTATCTTAGTAATGTTGCACATTACAATCAAATATAAGTCCATTTCAATTTGACAACTCTGTTTTTAACAACCATTCTTTCAACAATTAATGCATTTCTTCAGAAGAAAGCTTATTTGTTAATGTTAAAAGTAAAGTGAGATTTATTTGAGGTTATAAACTGGTTCTCTGTTGTAACGACAAGAGAAGATCGAAATACTTATAATTCTTGGGTTATGTTTTGCTAAGTACTGAACTAAACTAATCAAAAAGAATATGTTTTACTTATTTTTATATAATTTAACATTTTGCGGTCAGATATAGTATTTATATTCATATTTTCTATATGAAATAGTTCGTGTAAATATAATTGGACGGTGTGACTCGCACTCTAGTTGACAATTTATAGGTTAAGTGAGACGTAAGTTGTTTAGTGACATTGAGAATGTTGTGTTATTTTGAATGGAAGAGAAGGAACTCAAGACAGAGGAAGTTCTCCCGAGAGAGAGCACTCCACCTTGATATAAATGCTGCTGATTAAAGAACACCTGCTTTTGTTTACCTACATCTTTAAAACTACAGAAGAACCTGAAAGAAAACAGTAAATAACACATCTGCTTTCTTGCTCTGCACTGCGTCGACGCAAAACACGATATTCTAACTATTTCATGGTTTATAATTTGAGTGTATATTTACAGTAAAACCTTCCTTGTTAGTGGGCTGATAACTGTGTTTTATAAGTGATTTACTTAGTCTTGTAAAAAATGCAAAAATGTTCATGTTTACTGATTATGTTAAACTATATGTATAAAGGTATTAATAATGTTAAAGAGTGCATAGAACTTCAACAGGACCTTGTATGTAGATACGAGGGGAATATGGGAATACCTACAAGGAAATAAGCAATAAGAGTTTGTAAGAATGGTTAGTACAAGAGTAGAGAAAGTCATGTGAGTGCAACACGTCAGATTTAGTACTTATGTACGGTAGAGGAAGTGATGTTTCAGTTTAACATCAGGAAGCCGCCAGTCTCTCATTTCTTGAGAGCACAACAATGCAATAGAACACTTGCCGACCGAGGGTAAGTAGAAACACGTGACAATTACTGTGGAGTTGTTAAGTAACACGTATTTTTTTGTGACAAGTTTGTTGTAAGGGCAGTATTGTATTTAAAGGGAGAGAGTATGAATAATGTGTTGAATGTTGACGGCCCAAGGGCCGGGGGGGAGGGGGGGGGTGCGGGCAGCGCGTTAGAGGCACGTTATCAATTTACAAAGTTTAAATTGCTTATTCGCTGAGGCCAATAAAGCGAGAACAAGAAAAATTGCTGCCCCTGATGTCGCCCCTGATAAAAAGATCACGTATTGGTAGCCTACCTTCCTATACATAGGTACACACACACTCCGCAAATATCTCCTTACAAGGGAACTCATATTTCAGCCTGCTTGGTCAAAAAGTCGACTTTTAGTGCAAAAACTGCACCATACGTATATGGGCATGCTCACATCCCAACTTTAAACTCACTTTTCTTCACATATTCAAACTTTATTTTCTCCCACAAAAATCTAGCTACAGATTTAAAAAATGTTTCCAATATAGCTCACAATATGGGTAACAAAATGTCCGTTTGGAATTTTGATATTGATTATACATTTAAAAAAAATAATATAATAATACGCTGTTTTATGACAATTTTTACATTTCGCGGTATTAAATTTTTTTAAGAAAAACTATTCACTATATTAAAATTTCCGTCATTTAATTTGTTACAAAGGTAATAAGAGATACAATTTAAAAAAAAAATAATTCTGTTGTTCAACATTTTGATTACACCCAGTAAAATGATATAAATTAATTAATTAATTTATCAGGAATGTGGTTAGATGTCGGAATGAAATTCGGTGCACAGATTTCTTTAGTTGCTAGTAATGTCTGTGCAAAAAATAAGGTCCCTAACTTCAATACTTTAGAAAATCAAATTTTTTACTTCGGTGTACCTTGGGAGAATTAGACTAGCCTGGAGTAAGTTTTGGAGTATAAACATATGAATGTCAACACATCGTGGAAGTCTGGTGACACCAGCGATATCTTCAGGAATGTCCAAGCAGTCAGTTTTACAAGTAATGTTTCAACCACTCACCACCAATACTATATTTATACTATGAAAAAAAAACAAAGAGTTCAACCTTCCATTATAGACATTATCCATAGATTATGAAAAGGCATATGATAATGTAACCCGAGACAAACTTTAACAGATACTGCGGGAAGAACATATACACCCACATTGAACAAGAACTATACAAAGGTTATATCAAAACTCTAAAAGTCAAATTAAACCACCAGATGGACAAATAACATAACCTATAAATACCAACAAGTGTCCCACAAGGCTCCGGATTATGTCCACTCTTATTCAAAATATATAGAATACTTCTAAAATGGAAACAAACAGTGAATAGTGGAATGTCGTTAACAAGAAATAAAATAGTCCAAATAATATAATACGCAGATGATCAAATTTTACTCCCAAATTCTGAAGACATGTCACAAATGGCAGCGTACGAACTATTCAGAATGGCCTGAAAATATCATATGAAAATTTGTACTTCACAATGGCAATGATTTATGGAATTACATGACGTTTTGGTGTGTTTTCCCCCTTGTACCTACAAGCAAATAAGCAATAAGGTAATTTTTACAAATGTTTATCTCAACTAACATGAAGAAGATATAGGAATAAGAGTTTGTAAGAATGGTTAGTGCAAGAGTAGAGAAAGTCATGTGAGTGCAACACATCAGATTTTTTAAGTTAGATTTGTTGTTACAATCCACACTGTTGATGTTTAGAGTACCAGGTTACCTGTGTCACCCCCTTTCCCTTTCTGCACTATAATACTGTGACAAAACGACAATTCTACGAATCCCACTTCTTACACCAGTGTAACAAAAGAAACAATACAGTTGCATTACTTTTTCTACAATTTTATTTTCTTCTATTCAGGCATTGTTTCCATGGTAGCGTTTACATCCCATTCCTGACACCATGTGACAAAATGACAAAATCAGTTCAGTTATTTTTTCTCACTTTATTTTTCTTTTAAACTTTTGTACAAAAACAGAGTTATCTACTATTGACCTTAACACTACACTTTTTCGTGATATCACAACTCACAACTGTTTTCTTCTCGTAAACTTGACTCAGTCCTTTCACTGCCTTTCTTCACTTTCACTCTCAAAGACTGAATCTGACGATACAATCACAGAGCACACTACTTCAACCACGCTGACGATGGCGTAGCCATATCTTTCTCTAAGGCTCTGGAGAAAATCCCTTTTGGTTCTGGCACTCGGTTGTTGTTAGACACGTATCACAGTCACACGAGGCAGCCTGACTTCGAGTGCATTTGTTTACTCGTCGGCCTGGTATGTGGTATGAAGTAGCTTAGCCCCGACAATCCTTTCTTTTGCGCCGCATCCGGCGTCAAAATACCTACTCGCAGCGCGCGCACATTGCAACTAAAAGTAAATGTCTACCCCTAACACATTTCCCGCGCCGTTCGCACCGCCACATAACCTAAGGACCTCTCGAATGGGGGTAACGGCGCTCGGTTTTCTGCCATTAAGGATGCTATAGCTGAGTTAGAATCCGCTGCTATTGATACATCAAGTTGGTACTCCCGTATGTAACCTAAGTGTTATATCGCTGTATTTTTAACGTTAACTGAGGCGATAAACATGGGTCAGACTGCGGGAAATAGCCGCGAATGAGCAAATCAAAACGTGGTGCGCATGGACATTGAGTCTTGACGCCGCACAAGTTGGCCACACTTACACAAACTGTTATGTCTCTGCATAACCTCGTATTTTCTGCCGTTATTCAACTGCTACACGTTTCAGAAAACTCAAATGCCACACTTACTCACTCTGGAATTAAGTTAAAGATAACGGAGTACAGACTTCTTGTAATGCTTGATTCAAATATAACGAATAAAAACTACAACAATAAATCCATCCATCGTCAAAGACAAAGGAGATAATTGAACATTATTAAACACGTTATCTGACAACAGATTAGGAAAGTTATGTTTAATAATACGGTCATGAACCCGTTCACATCCACGAGCAGTGAAAGTAAAACCTAGATCAGTCCTAAAAACTGTGTGTTTATTATTAGCTACTGCAAGTAACGCGGGGAGGGCTGGTATTCTCTCAAACTTTACGAGCAATATTCAAGCGACTTGAGCCCCAATTTATTCCATAGACACACTAGCGTACAATTATTTAATATAATTTTGTGACTAAACGACTGATTTTTAGAACAAATTGAAAATACCGATATAACTCATATTCCTCAATCAGTAATGGTGTAAGATATAAAAAAATATTAAAAAATCTGATGTGTTGCACACACATGACTTTCTCTACTCTTGTACTAACCATTCTTACAAACTCTTATTCTTATATCTTCTTCATGTTAGTTGAGATAAACATTTGTACAAATTATCTTATTGTTTATTTCCTTGTAGGTACAAGGACACGGCTAAAATATATAAAATAAATATGTTCCATTTAACGAAAGTTTAAGTATTCCAAAACTCATACAAATAACAAGGAATATCTCCGAAATGGCTCACTCTACAGAAAAACGTATTTGTCTATAAATCATATGTTTTAACACTATCTACATTTTTTCTATACCTAGATTTTGTCTATCTCTTACGGTTTACCAGTTATGCAAAAGTCGTCCAGAGTAAATACGACTACAGGGGCTATAGCCAGAAAATTCAAAATATACATTTCATTTGTCATAAAAATGTCTCAAACATGACATTTTAATCAAAATCGTTAGAGCCATTTTCAAGAAAATCAAAATTTTCGAAAAATGTTGCATGTCATATATACAACTGTTCACTAACTATACATATATATGAGGTTTTATTACACATGATACATGCTATACTATGGATCTATTGCTGGCTACCACCCCTACCCCCCCCCTCCACCCCAGGGGGAAAGGATGAGGTGAAGTGAAACCGGAAACACGAACGAGAACGGAGCCTGACTTAGTCCCCAGAGACGCACAGCAGTCCCTAACAGTTCCAGATATTGACACGTAGCGCCGCTCAGGAACAGGCGACGAGGCGACCCTAGCGGCCCAAGCGGCAACTTCCCAGGGAAGTACAGGACCTCCTAAATACCGGACCTGACACTGTGATTCAAGATGGCGGCCTATGTGGTGGGAACCACTTGTAAACAACTCGCCTACAGGCTACGATTTCAACGCAGTAAAATAAAACTGTTGTGTAATAACACGCCTATTTTGTGAATATGGGCTGTGTTAAACACAAAAACACTGTCTTAAACATAACCTCAAGTAAACAAAAAAGGATGACATTTAATATTAAACGATAACCCATGGGCAATGAAATATAAAACCTTAAATATCATTCATGCAATCTACAGGTTTACATGCCATTATGTAACTGCATTACACACTCAAATTACAAAGAAGATAGACAAAACTGCAAGCAGCGTGTAACTTAAATAAAACAGAAGTGTTGACATTGAGTTGACTCAATTATTAATCATTGTTTACACTGTTTTTCACATTTGTACAATCTATATAATGTTATCCTCCGTAGCGCAGCTGGCAGCGCGCTTGCCTGTGGCGCGGAGGACCCGGGTTCGATCCCCGGTACCAGCATGGGGATTTTATCCCCTCTGGGAGGTCTGGCACGGGGTGCACTCAGCCTCGTTAGGTCCCGGGGGGACCAATTGAGGAGCTACTTGATTGAGAAGTAGCGGCCCCAGGTCGAGAAGACCGCATAACTGGCCGGGAGGGCTCGGGGCGCTAACCACGTCCCACCCTCCAGTACTGCACCTCACCAATGACGCCTGTAGTGGGCAGAGGTGGGGGACGCAGCGGCTGGGCGGTAGGCCTTGGCCCTTCGTGGGCTGTCGCGCGGGGTTTACATTACATATAATGTTATATACCTACACAAACATACTATACTGGATGGCTGATATACAAATGCTACCATTTACAATAATTAGCTACCTACTAAATTCAAAAGCTTTAGGGTGAAAATTTGCTTTTACTATTACTGAAAACTTTTGATTACTCAGTTTGCAACAGCATATTACTCAGCACTTCATGACACTTTATTTTACAGGGGGAATCCACAAAAGCAGATGAAATATTAAAAATAATAACCTTAAAACAGCACTGTAAATGAAATACATATATGAAATACGTAATCTTAAACCAGCATTGTAAAGCAACATTGTGTTAGCTTAGGTTAGTGTTGTATATGAGTGGGGTGACAGGGTCCTGTTATCGAAATATTTACAATTTGGGCAGTGTTTATGCAATCATTTCAACGTAAATGCATTAACCAATCATTGTAGCATATTTTACACTCGTTTATACACATTTATTAGCTAAATATCCGCCGCATAAGCGAAATAAAACCACTTCATCGCACGCACGAAATTTTCTCATAAATAAAACACGAAGCTTGAGCGCACAATAAAACTTACAAGATCGTAATCAACAATAAAAACTGCATCCATTGCACTGTTTCATCCGTTTTCTCGAGCGGCCGATTTTGTAAATATTTACCAAACTTTGCCATTGTCTACAGTTTTACATGCAGCAACATAACACATTTCTTCTAAACTACAGCTACACATTTAAATTACAAAGACAAAAGATAATGTATAAATACAAGCAGCATACTACTTACATGAAACAAACTGTTGGTGTTGCAGATGCCACTAATTGAGTTCACTCGAAATGATTCTTTCACTATTCACACTATTCACCATGCCATATATACACCGGCAACCAACACACATAACGGTGCAATTTATAGTAATTAAATACTGAATTTAGTAGCTTTACGTTGTAATTTACCTTTTGTTTTAACTGAAAGTTTCTGATATTTAATTTGCATCCGGGAATGCAACAGTTACGGGGCATTGTCATGTTTGAGGTTAGGTTGGGATATGACTACATTAACGTACACTACTGGAACAGTTTTTCTTCAACAACCTCTCACCACTGTAATCGTGACACAAATTGTACTTGCAAACAGATAAATTAACCACACTATACGGCTAACGTAGCCATAGTCTTAGATGGAACACAATAAACATGAACACGTGGTTAAACACACGGCACAGTCAACACGATATTACATTTATTCCTGTTCCTATACTGCCCAAATGAAAGTTTTTAAACACTCGCTTTGCTAATATGAAGACAAACTTACATAGGAATTATTATAACAAACAATAACTCGAAGACATATAAAATAATACGAAAAACAGCGTGTGGAAACACCTCAGAAATCACTTCCCACCAGCGGATGCCATTTTTGTACAACTGGGATGCCAGGGTCAGGTCCGTTAATCTAGAGGGTCCTGGGAAGTATGTTTGCAATGAGCATGCAACTGTGCCATCTGCCCGCCAAAGCCGGAATCAGCCGCTCTAGGAACCGCACCTGGAAAGATGACAGAAATAAATGAAAGAAAATGACAAAGGAAGTCGTGGAGAAGATGAAAGGTCCCAGTACGTGGGAAACCACGAAAAAAAACCCATGTCAGAGTGCGCGGCCGGACACGGGGATGGAACCCGCGACCTCACACAGACGTTACCTACTGAGCCATACCGCTGGATTGTTGGGAGGAAGTAGCTAGCTGTCCAGGATTTCTCGTATAGCTGCTGCGACGTTTCCAATACGATGAAACATAACCTCAAAGCTTGTGAGATTCTTCTCTTTGTTTCTGTGCTGAAAAGGAACACCTTGACCTAAGTATACATATTCTTGAACGTATTCTAGTGTTTTTCGTTCTATTTGTATCTGACTCTGTTTGCCATTGTCTAGTTGAGGATCTACCTTCTTGCATTGGATCTGTAGTCTGTTTTAATATTCCCTCGAGGTCTGCTGCCAACTTCGCAAACAGAACTACGTCATCTGTGAGTTTTAGGTCTCTTTGCTTCAGTAGCTGTGCGTGTTTGGCTGCAATAAGAATGTAAACAATTCCAGGAAAACTAGAGTCTCCCTGTTTGAAACCTAACTCTATATAGTGTGAATGGAGGTCCGTTTTGATACATGTTTGGTAGTTGATGTATGTGGGTACTCCCTGCGTCATGTTCACCAGGTCATGGCACCAGTGGGGAGACGAGAGAATTCCACTACAACACCCTACATAACCTTACTCTCCTGGTTAATGTCACTCTCCCATGTTTCCTCGCCAAGATCTCTTAATTTCACTGTTAGTTAAGATAAACTATGTTATCATTTCCTTGTAGGTACAAGAGGAACATGGGAACACAGCACGCTTTAGGCGATAGTCGAGTGTTTTAAAGCCTTGAGATTCCGTTCTCTTTACAGAACTAACGTAAAAAATAAACGATGTTCCATTTGACGAAAGTTAAACAACAAGGAATATCTCTGAAGTGGTTCACTCTACAAAAAAGACTCTATTTGGACATACATTATGTGTTTTAGCAAGATCTATATTCTTTGTATAGTATGATTTGGCCTATGTCTTACGGTTTAGCAGTTTTGAAAAGCTCATGAAGATTAAACAAGGCTACATGGGCTATAGCAAGAAAAATCAAAATATACATTTGTCATACAAATATCTCAAACATATGACATTTTAATCGAAATCGTTACAAAGCTTAAAGTATGTACGCAGATAAACATTACGATTGTATCACTCCGCCAACAAGCACGTGTTGACGTTCTCTGCACTCAACTGTTTACATCTGTTCTCGCCACACTGCCACAGTGTGAGGTTAGAATTGCACTCTGCTCACATTCATTAATAAACTACATTAACGAATTAAAGTAATTGGTTAAGAAAAGTTATGAAATGTAATTGTATGAGTAAAAACTTACAGAACAACATTACATGGACACTTCCAGTTCGTTTTTTTAACTAGTTAAGACGTAATATGTGAGAACACTGCAAGTAGGTTGTGATCTACTTGGAGGTAATTTCATAACAGTGTACTGGCCATGTTATTGTCATCCAGTCACTGCGGTAGGTACATCTGACTGGTTACTCCAGCCCAGTACTCACACCACAACACGGCTCTCGTGTGAACTGATAGACTTGCTCTTTGTCCAATACGTCACACTGACTTGACAAACGGTAGTTATATGTGACAAGGTCAGAGGTTCGAGCCTCAGAATAGTTTTCCGTCTCCCTCTTAGCATCTCTTACCTCGTTGCTATGTTATATACAAAAGAAATCATTTCTCGAAATTAATCTATTTCCTGGCACCCTTAAACGCTATTACAAAATGCTAGCAGAGAGTGGTTTCGATCCACGAATCCCAGCACGCTACCTGCGCATCATTAATGTTCAGTTGTTATTATTACCGCTCAAACTTGTCGCCCGCCAATGAGCAAATGTAGAAAGGAAGACTTGGTGTTTGTATGGTTACTTTGCCGCGGATGAAAGGGTTTTTCTAAACGCACGTTGTAATACAGCCAGTGGAAAATGGACTGAAACGTTAAAAGCAACAAACGAACCGTATACATATATCAATACACGCCGAACCCTTATAAAGAAATACAAACATATTTGACCGGCATTCCGATTATTATCCATAGTTTACTTTGTTACGATTTTCCTGTTTGCTAAACCTAACACACTTCAAACAGCAAAGCTTTCGTATGCGATATTTCCATTTTTATTCTTATTTTAATCACAGTATATTTTCTGTTTGTATTGGTCGGTTGGAAGTAAAAGTACAAGTATCAGTGGCGTAGCTTTGTGTGTGCACTAGGAACTTGTGTTAAGGGTATTTAAGTTTAATGTCTTTCAAAGATGCCACACGAAGATTTTGAAAAAAAAAAATTCCTCCACCCTAAACAACCGTTAGATTAAACATTTTTTGAAAATTTTTATTTTTTTTTAAAATGGCTCTTGACGATCTTGTTGAAAATGCCATATTTTCAAGATATTTTTATGACAGCCCATGTAGTCCTGTTCACTCTGGATAACTTTTGCTAACTGGTAAACCGTAAGAGATAGACAAGATCTTACTGTAAGAAATGTAGATCTTGCTAAAATACACAACGTATGTCCGAACGTATTATTTTGTAGAGTGAACCATTTCGGAGATATTCCTCGTTATTCATGTCAGTTCTAGAATACTTAAACTTTCGTGAAATGGAACATCGTTGTTCATTTTTTATATGTTAACCGTGCAAAGAGAACGGAATTTGAAAGGTTTAAAATATTTGACTATCGCTCAAAGCCTACTGTATCCCCATATTCCCCTTGTACCTACAAGGAAATAACCAATAAGATAATTTGTACAAATGTTTATCTCAACTAACACGAAGAAGATATAGGAATAAGAGTTTGTAAGAATATTTAGTACAAGAGTAGAGAAAGTCATGTGAGTGCAGCGCATCAGATTTATTTATTTAATTTATCATTTGTTGACTTTTGGCTAACACAGTTGGCAACAGTGATGTGGATTACTAGCTCGCCTCCTTGTGGTGGGTAGACAGTACTTATACTCGCGTTTTAGGCACGGACGCTGCTGCTCAGATGTTTTGTTGACTGTGAATTTCCTTTCTTATCTGTGTACTTCCCCCTACCCCCCCCCCAACCCCCCGCCACCCCACGCCCTTCTCAATAGCAAGTCAATATCTCCTTTTCCTATACTTTTGTGATTAAGTTTGGAATTCTTGTTAAAAACCTTATCTTCTTAATTCAGGGAATCTTATCTTTTCGATGAAAAAGCGAAACTTTTGAGAAGAGAGGCGAATTGATGGCAGATGAGAATATTGAGGAGAAAGTTGGCAAGAACAGATAAAAGTTTAAAGAAACAAATTGGAGTGCGCCATTTCTCTTTCAACTGTCCTCTCCCCAGCTGCCCCCCCCCCCCACTCCGCCCCCTCCCCGCGGCCCATGTGTGTTTATGTTTACAAAGTTGTTAATAAAATATCAGCCTATGTGAAGAGTCCCAGTTAGTAAACTAGTAGTAATATTTCGTTTTTCTAGCACAGCAAGTAGGGCGTCCCACACAGATGACGCGCACGGTGTGTGTCAGTGGGCCGCTCCTGACGGATTTTTAAACATGCCGCCGTTTCCCCGTAAACTAGGTTCCGTTTCTTCAATGGGCGACCTTACCCATATTTCTAGTAAAATTTCGGTATCCGAGAGTTGGGTGCAATGCAATGTTTCTCTAGCGAAAGGAATAAGCGATAATGTGTTAGGAAATTGTAATTACTGGTTGTAATAATGGTGAGACAGGGGTTAATTAGTACTGAAAGTTAAGCTGAGAACACACGCAGAAGCAAGCAAGCTGTCGAGCTAAGAGAGCTGACGTCACGACTTGAATGGACTTGTCTGCGAGTTGACACGAGCTGTGTTTATGACAGAGTTTCGAGTGCGTTCACACATTCAAATTGTCAGATGACGGAATATCTCTCCTACTGCCGCCACCGCCGCCGCCTCCTCGAGTGGCTTAAGCTTCATCTTTGTTCCCTCCGATTCTACTGTGTAACAGTCACACGGTCGTCCTAACGATTATCTTCAAATACGAATAAAAATACCGTCGTGTGCTTCGTAAACCAACCAGTGCGTTTACCGTGCCGCTTAAGATGCTGCTAACACAGGAAATTTGTGATTTTTTACTTTCTCTACTAAGTATTGTATTCCAACCAAAAATTCGATGTCGAGATTTCACCGGAAATATTTAATATCTATAATTTTTGTAGTTTAAATTTTTTGTTACTAATTTTTTCTTTATTTTTGAAACAAGTAACAAACAATTGTTACTTTAATCAAGAAATAATATGGGATTTGTTAGTTATTTCCATTTACGTTGGCATTACTGGATTTTGGTGTAAGTTTGTCACTTTCCGACACTAAAATAAATTGACAGAAAGTTCCTAAACGTTTTGACTTATAGATGGGTTGTTTTAGTGCTATAAATAGCTGTGAGAGATATCGAACCAGAATCGTTATTCATGTTTATCTACTTGATAAATCAAACGCACGTAGGTAAATAACTTAATAAAATGAAGACTCTAAATGTTCGCCAAGTGCAGTAGGTATATTCTTGGGCGGAGGAGGAAGACAAATGGGTGTAATTTCATTTAAGGACATTCATTGGAAAATAAGTTGTTAGTGAGAAAGAGGTTATGTGGATGAAAGAGTGATAAATCCTAATACGGCTAAGAAGAACAAACCAAAGGAAATCTCGCATTAAATTCCCGGAGACAGTTTCTATGAATGCTTGCTGTTTTCCTCACATAAATTTTCCCCACTTTAGGGGTAAACTAATTTCCAAAGAAAATTTTAAGAAAATGGTGTGAGGCGCTGGGTACGTCTGCCGCAACAGGCGCAGATTACAGAGCGCTCTGGCGGAGCGGAGGATGTGTCGCGCGCTACAAAACAAAAGAAGAACGCCCCGCAAAGATTAATGGATGGCTTGACAAGGGCTGGAATAATTAGGGTGGCTAACGTTTAACGTGCATTGTAACAGTTGGCAGAACTGCCTCACACGCACACAAACTTACTTGGGCATTCATAATAATCATAATTATTATTTCCCACCAGCTACAGCTTCCAGGAAATGTACCTCCACGCGCTTCTTTTGTTTCACTTACAGCTTCCGCCTTGTTTCTCAACTTTAGGCCCTGGTTTCAAACAACAATAATAATATGGATGCATTTCATTTGTAGGAATTCTAATTGTTGCAACACAGCATACGTCCCCGTCAACATGTTATATAAACACAGACACACAACATTTTATCGATAAAATATGACATATCTTCATATTAGTTGAGATAAGGTTGACATTTTCCGAAACTCACACACATAACAAGGAATATCTCCGAAATGGTTCACGCTAAAAGAAAATTTATTCACACATAAATTGTGTGTTTTAGCGTGACCTACATTTTTTGTACAGTAAGATTTTGTCTATCTCTAACGGTTTACGAGTTATGCAAAAGTCATTCAGAGTAAATACGACCACAGGGGCTATAGCCAGAAAATTCAAGATATACATTTCATTTGTCATAAAAATACCTCAAACATATGACATTTTAATCAAATTCGTTAGAGCCATTTTCAAGAAAATCTAAATTGTCGAAAACTTTTCCATGTGACGCAAACGCTCCTCTCCTTCGAAGACGTCTACTTTAAGATCTATAAGATCTCGTGTTTGGTGTCCGGACTAGCTCTAGCAAGAGGTCTTAATCTCAGGGTATGCGTGAGTTAGGTAGGAATGGAACCAAACGAACAATCAACCAACAGATCACTTTATTTGTAAATTTCCAGATTTGTAAAGAACTGCCGACGATATTTAAATAGAATGTAACTTTGTAACTTCAACTACAACGTTATAACACTTTAGCAACCGCCGAATTATGTCTACGCGCTATCTTACGTACAACTCCCAAGTTGCACGTGCGTTATCTCGACTCGATTCGAGACGAGTGTGTGTTGCGTTGCATTTGTTTTTGCGCGAGCAACACGAAGGAAGCGATTTCCATTGGCTAACTTTAGAATACGTCATGGTAAGATAGGAATCAGCCCGCGGAATCACTATGGCTTAGTACAAACAACAATTGTAACCTTATCACTCATTTAAATCTGCCTAGGCTTCCATTCTTGAGACTTTAACATATTAGCTTTATTACGTCTTCCCCTTAACTATTGACTAGAATCTCCTTTTGTTTCTTTCCATTATCAAATATATATATTGACATAATTTCGGTTTCACATGTAAATGGTAGTTTAGGGTGGGGCTATTTTCTACAAAATCTTCGTGTTGCATCCTTGAAGGACATTAAACTTAAATACCAACTTTGGTTTTTAACCGACTTTTCGTTTTTGAGTTATGCTGTCCACAGACTGACACACACACACACACACACACACACACACATGGACCTTTCTCCAAAAATGCTTTTTTTTATTCAGGGGGCCTCAAAACATGTATTTCCGATGAAATCTTGATATCGAATTTTTGGGTGGAATACAATACTTCTACTTAGCAGTAGAGAAAGTAAAAACGGGGTGGGGAGAAAAAAAGAAGAAAAACTGACAGCTTCACAATTGGATCCGCCAAGCACCGCTACTATAGAATTCTAAGACGTTTTTGACGGAGCTTAATATTACATCAAAAGTAATTTAAAGTGTAACAAACACATACGTTGGGAAATTTGTGAGGTGCAGTATAGAGGTGAATATTTTACGTGATTTGTCATACATTTTAATGGCTACATACGTGTTGTTAGTAACAATCAGCAAATTTAACATATATTTCTCTGCGATCGGATTATAAAATCTCCGGTATTTGATGCTGCGATTGGATAGAACGTGCTTATAGGAGCCGCCCCCCCCCCAGTCTAATTAACACATAGTGATCATAACAAATCACTGGAGAAAAGTGATATGTTTATAATATAAGCTGAAGTGCGTTGTTCAGATTAAACAGAATGAAGTAGTTACTTAGCGTTGTGATGTTGTGCATTGTAGGTAGAGCCTGGAACCCTCCCACCCACACTCCCACTCTTTTAGCACGTTTTCTCATATAGTAATATAATCACGTAACTACCACGCACATGGCCATCCTCCCCAACAGAGCATGCGCAATGGCGACTTCTAACCCAAAAGAGAAGCGAAATTCGCGGTATTAGTGATGTTTTGAATTGTTTCTTTGACAGTGAAAACCACAGAACACGCCTTATAAAGGATCGTGCAATACAATTGGCCCTTTTAGGTTAGAGCAAATACAACCAAATTGCAAACGAATCGCCCAAACGTACTCACCATTCAGCAATAATAATTTATAATAATAATCATTAATAATAACAATAATAATGATACAAAGTGAATTACATTTTCCCAGTTAGAAGCACCTCGGCGGAGGCTGGATCAGCCTGGTTCCTCTGTCATATCTTCGGGTTCGTACTCCCAAGGGGAGTGTGGGACTCGGAAACCGGCTCCCTCCCCCCTCGGGCTTGTACTATCCAAATGGGAGCCCGGAAACCGGTAGGCTCGCCTTCAAATCCATGTGACCAGGGAAACCTCCGAAAAAAACCCAATGCGGGCCACAGACGTCATCACCTGAGACATCCCCTCGGTGCACATTTGACATTAACAGCAGAAGTCCTAAGTGTGTAAAAGTGGGAAGGAGAATTTAGTGCACTTTTCATATTTTCCGCTGTGAACTACGATATGTCGGCGCACTATTGATTGATGGCATGCACATGCCAAGCAGGTTCAAGTAGCTAGGAACCAGCTTGCAAACCAGAGAGTTAGGCAGTTTATCTTGAGATCCCACCTCCGACACCGTGTTAACCCCTAACCCAATTAACAAGTGCGCCAGTAATAAGAAAACACTACATCGCATTATTTCAGTTAAAAATTATCTCGGGTTGGCTGCACTGAGGGAAGACCCTAATAACACGTGGTAATGCATTGCGGAAACTAATTCGTTTATTTTCTGAAGGGAGGGACTCAACAAGGGAAAGCTGTCTAGTAGGGGAAAATGTCTGTAGGGTAAACGTCCTAGTGCTGGTCCCTCAAGCCATTTGTTTATACGTTTCGCTGCACATATACACAGGCCTGAAGCGACGGTCGTATATGTTGCCTTTGAAATTTCATACGGTTTGCATGACATTGGGAGATGTCTGATGCGTTACGTTCACATTTTTTGCTCTACCCATTCTTCAACACAATCCAGTCCATTTAGTTTTCTATCGCTTTATTTTCCTTCTAAAACATTTGCACAAATACACAGTTCTCTTTTACTGACGTCAACAGTCATGATATTACAAGTCACAACTGTGCATTTCTCATAACTTTGACTCAGTCCTTTCACTGTCTCTCTTTCACACACAGCTGTCTCGCGCTCACTGACACACTGACCGACTTATGTCTGTAACTGTAATTCCCCTAACTCGTTGCCTCGTCTCCTTATATAACGAAGATGACGTAATATACATCTTTCTCGACCTCAACAAACACGCCGGCCGCCGGATGCTTCTCGAAGGTTCCAGCAATCCTTTGTTGAACGCCGTGCTCATTGTTATTAGTCACGTATACACCAACAGTCGCGCGAGGCAGCCTGACCTTGAGCGCCTTTTCTTGCCGGACTACGCTGCGTGCTGCACTATTTTTAAAAACATATATTTTCGGTAAAATCTCGCCATCTAATGTTTCAGTTGATATCGAACAGCTACCTTCCGTTTCTTCTTATATATTGCAGAGAAAGTGAATGCTACGAATTATGAGTTTTTGAAGACCATCCATTGTGAATAAGGCATCGCTGGTTGAAAGACGCACGGCAGTAATTATTATAATTGAAATGAAGGGTTGTATTCTGTTACATCGATAAACGCATGTCGTTTATTTTATGAGAGTTGGGGTGAAACAACCCCCATTACCTTCATTTCCCCAGCGTCCAGCTTGTATCTGATACTGCCTAACCATTATGACAGATTAAAAAACTGTCCTTAGTCAAAAAAGAAACCATTTAGTTATTCCATTATTACTTTCTCTGGCGATTACCCAAGATAGAACAAATATTACATTCTACAAAAACTTCCCATTAACCCTTTAATTGGCAGTGTGTCTTATAACCTATAAATTTGTTAAGTTTTGAGACATCTTATCGGCTCTTTCTTTCTAATTTCTTGTTATGCTAACGCAAATAAATAGAATTCAAGTATTTTCAGCTGTGTTCTATTGTGAAAATATTATTTTTTTCAATAAAACTATAGTTCTTTAAGAGAAATAAGGCAAATCCGTGCAACGCTGAATAAGACTGTGCGCATGCGCGTGGGCCACTCCACTGAAACGCGTTCTTTCCTCACTCCATCTGTCATCCCTCCCCTTCACTGCTGTTCAGGTTCTGAGACGCCTCATTCAGTGGCGAGTATGAGACGTCTGTTTCACGAAGACTGGTACAGAGAATTTTTGGTAAGTTGCCAAAAGAGCAAAGATAAAACTAAATAACAATAAAACTTAACTGAGAGAGAAGCAATTTAGTATGAAAGAGGTAGAGTGAGACTGAAAAATTGGATACCATGACCGGGATTTGAACCACGGACCTACCGCCCGGCTCAAAGGAAAGAGTACTCCACGTGGACACAAGAGGGCTGCTTGGTAGGCGGGTCGTTCATCGACCTCTCTAGGCAGCTCCAGCAGTGAGAGGGGTCCTCAAGACTGGACTTCCACGCGTCTCTGTGCCTCTTGTATTTCCGACATATCATTCTGAGGGATCAGAGCCAAAACAGACTCAGTGAGCGAGGTGTTCTATCCCTCCAAGCTGAAGTTCCCGGTGTAGACGACACCGAGGGTTCTAGCAAGCGTCTCTGCACCGCCCTGCTGCAACAGACCAGCCGCCGTCTGCTCTGAGACAGATGAATGCAGCCCGCGAGGTGTAGACCGTGTGAAGGTAGCGGAAGCGTTTACCCTAGACATGGACGAGTTTTATAATATTAACCGTAGCACTGCCGTAATGGTACGCCCATTACTCTGTGTCAGGTGAGTAGGGCGGCTGGTTAATCAGTGGTACAGCGTTCCGTTCATCAACTCCCTCCCTGTCTTGCATTTCTTACACAAACATGACACCTTTATTCTCACTACCCTTATCTGGCAGGCAGTACAACTATTGTATAACTACAAAAACTACAATATTCCACACTTTACCACAAATATGTCTTTTGAGATTCGTAAACCTATAAAATAACTTCACTAAGAAACAACAAGATAAATTGTAGAATTCTTTTATGGTCATAGAACCTACAAAATCCCAAGAATTTAATTTTCAAAGGTGTCCTAATATGTAACTGGGGGGTTTTAAGACAAAAGTCGATATTTTTGCTATAGTGGTACCGTAACTCTTGAAAACTGGGTATTTCATCAGGGCCAAAAATGTTGCCCATCAATAATTTGCATTCCGGAGAATTTATTAATATTCTGACTTTGAGTCGTTCGACAATGTACGGAGGAGAGAGGGGGCCGGAGCGCGCGACCCTAACAGCGCGATAACACCAGTAGGGTTCAGAAGCTTCTCGTTAATTCCGTTGAGTCATCATTGCAGGTGTGTATGGAGGGTTCTCTAAAGGTCACGTGACATCGACTCCAGTATAAATGGGATCTCACAGACAGCGCGGGAGTCAGTTTATTATTGGAACAACTGTGATAGCAGAAAATACTATAAACTGTATAATTTTGCATTTGTGGTAAATTTAGAGGAGAATAAACTGTTAGAAAAGAAATATGAGTTTTCATTAAAACCGTGTCTGTATGTGACACCAACTGCAAGAAGCGAGGAAGTAAAAACGTTGTGATGGTTGGGCCCACGTTTGGAAACAAAACACTCGAGTAAAACTATGACTGGCTGTCCCATTTTCGGCTACACAAAGGGAGGGATGTTTCCTCTGCAAACACTCTAGGCCAGGGCGCCGCAGATGTTTACAATGCATGGTGCCTTCAAGTATGATTATCGTCTGTCTGTCTGTCTGTCTGTCTGTCTGTCTGCCTGTCTGTCTTGGACGGACCCAGCGTGCAAACATCCCTCCTTCCTCCCTTCTCACTATTGAGAGCCGAAATTGTACCGCTCTTCAAACTTGCAACATGCTCAAACAGGTTTGTCCACAAACTCTATCACTTCATTAATGAGACTCGAAATGACCCATTATCTACAATACTGTTTAAAAAATCTGATGTGCTGCACTCTACTCTTGTACTAACCATTCTTACAAACTCTTCGTGTTAGTTGAGATAAACATTTGTACACATTAATTGAAACAGCAGCTGGAACTCTCCACAGACTATTATAGAATGTTTAAAAGGCGAGGTGAAGGAAAAATAAGAGTATAGTTATCTTCCGATAGCGCTTCCGTTGTTTACGCTGGATACAGCGCTACCGCGTCTACTTTTCTCCAACTGGGAGAATCACGCTGAGCTTGCGATAAGTTTGAAGCAATCCGCTACGTGACAGCATTAACTCCCTCCTCCGAGATTCATTTAGAACAGGTTAGGAAGTCGCTTATAATAGGGGAGATTTGAATAAGGAAGTGAGCCAGCCCACTTCTGAGCATGCGCATTGTTTAGAACAAATCGAACGCCTCTCATACATTTTAGATACTTTTGAAAGGTAAAAGGCAAGTCTCTTGTGTCCTGAAGGACCAATACTAATGTGATTGACAACACGTGGCCAGAAAACAAAGAGATTGCTTGCAGTTTCAACACTAATCAAGGCGCGGGTCGCCTTTCTCTTGTCATCTGATAATACTGTAGCACGCTCGCCTCATCTTTAAGGTTATGTATGACTGAAAATTTGAAATTCTGAATTAATAATGCTCGCTTTTTTAATTTATAAAAAGTAAATAACGATGTTCCAATTAACGAAAGTTTAAGTGTTCTAAAACTCACATTAAATAACAAGGAATATCTCCGAAATGGTTCACTCTACAAAAAAATTTATTGACATAAATTGTATGTTTTAGCAAGATCTACATTTTTTGTATAGTAAGATTTGGTCTATCTCTTACGGTTTAGTAATTATACAAAAGTCATCCAGAGTAAACAAGACTACAGCGGCTATAGCGAGAAAATTCTAAATATCGCATTTTAATAAAAATCGTTAGAGCCACTTTTGTGGAAGTCAGACTTTTCTAAAGATGTAAAGCGTAGTTTAGGGTGGAGGAATATGCTTCTAAATCTCGCTTGCATCCTTGAAAGACATTAAACTGGATGATTTTCTCGTGAATCAGTAAAGAGAGTCACAGAATCTTATTAAATAAAACATGTGGAACTCGTTAAAACACATAACTTGTGTCAAATATCTACTTCTTTTTACCTTTGAGTGAACCATTTCCGAGATATTCTTTATTATTTGTTTGAATTTGCCAATTGTTATGCTTTTCTTAAATAGCAATATGTTATTAATCTCTTGATCATGCAAAGGGGACGGAATTCAAAGTCAACACATAGCAAGCAGCCCTTATAACATTCCACGATCGCTTAAAGTCTACTGTATTGCTATATTGCCCACGTACCTACAGGATCTCGATCTTTTGTAAGAAGAGTTTGTTGAAAGAATGGACAGAGAAGGTCATGTGAATGTAACGTCTGATTTTTGCTTACCTCGTTGTGTTGGTTGAAGTAACATTGGGTGTACCACGAGCGAAGAGCAGTAAAAGACGTACCTACGTTTTGTTGTGTATTTGAGCGTTGCGTTCTAACCTCACTTTTGCAGCAACAAGGCAAGTTCGCTCTCTTGTTTCTGGGATGAATAATAGGACGTGAGAAGTGTGTCTTGAGCTACATCAATGCTCGCTCCTCGACAGATAGACAGACAGCCACATCCCTCATTCTTACGTGACTCAAGTTACGGACATGCCCAATTTTGATTTTCACTGCATCTTCCTCTATCGATAAAAGTCGACAACTCGCCACTAGATGGCGTCCCTGTCATATATCTGAGCTCATTTTTTCTCTTCTCTTCTCAACGGCTTGAAGGGTAGTAACATTTATCAACTGCTTGGCGTGCGTGTACCGAAGAGAAACGTAATATCCACATATTTCAGCTTTAATCTACAGCAAGGCAGCAAAAGAAGCACCTCACGCACCCACCAACTGTGTCTCCTAGTCGACTTTAAGTTAACTCATATGGATGGTAATGAATCTAAGTAATGGCTGAAGAGGGCGGGCACTTCAACGCTTTTAACATATTCTCTCAACTATGTTGAACAAAAGGTTACTACTCGCCTCGTGTTTCATTGCAAACATGTAAAAATGTTACGCATCGGATCGAAATTGTGTTGCATGGAAACTCCTATCGATTTGAATTTGGTTTTTTGGATTCAGGGGGTCTCAAAACATATATTTCCGGTAAAATCTCTACATGGAATTTTTCGGAGGAATACAATAGTTACTACTATAGTAGAGAAAGTCAATGTAGCAGAGAGAGGTTCGAGCCAGTATAACTGTCTCCTTTACTGAGATTTTTAGAACATAAAGAGGTCGTTATTGAACTGAACGAGGACAGCTGCAAAGTGATAAATGAAGAAGTAAAAAACAAGAGAAACAGCTAAACAAAGAGAACGAAATTGAATTTATTTGAGAATTTCATGCGAGCAATCGGACGCCTCTGTATCTCTATGGGAAAAACATAACCTAAAAACATT
The DNA here is from genome assembly GCA_030765045.1 of Tenodera sinensis. Lineage (NCBI taxonomy): Eukaryota > Metazoa > Arthropoda > Insecta > Mantodea > Mantidae > Tenodera > Tenodera sinensis. The sequence continues at coordinate 119,613,357 of CM060971.1, forward strand.
TTATACCGCGCACGTTCCAACAATCAATAAAGGCTTTTAAATTAAACAGAAAAACAGCAATGAATCGTTACAGCAATACAGTTCAATGTGATGAAGGTTATGTACGTAATTATTGGTCTTATGTATCTTTAAAAGGGCAAGGCAGCATCTCTGTCTACAACGGGCATCATGAGCGGGGTGCAGTACTGGAGGGTGGGACGTGGTTAGCGCCCTTAGTGGTTTTCGCAACCTGGAGCTGAGTATAGTATTCCAAAACAGTGTGTGCGTGCGTGCGTGTGTATGTATGTGATCGTGTGTGCGTGTGTGTGTGATCGTGCGTGCATGTGTGCGTGTGTGATTGTATGTGTGTGATCGTGCGTGCATGTGTGCGTGTGTGATTGTGCGTGCATGTATGCGTGTGTGTATGTATGTGTGTGTGATCGTCCGTGCATGTGTGTGTGATCGTGCGTGCATGTGTGCGTGTGTGATCGTGCGTGCATGTGTGCATGTGTGTATGTATGTGTGTGATCGTGCGTGCGTGTGTGCGTGTATGTGTGTGATCGTGCATGCATGTGTGCGTGTGTGTGTGATCGTGCGTGCGTGTGTGTGCGTGTATGTGTGTGTGATCGTGCATGCATGTGTGCGTGTGTGTGATCGTGCGTGCGTGTGTGTGCGTGTGTGTGTGATCGTGCGTGCATGTGTGCGTGTACCAAGCAGTAGTGTGTCCCAGGTACTTGCAGTGCAGGAACGTGAATTGTCTGTATGGGCTTGTGCGTGCGTGTGTGTATATGTGTGTGTGCGTGTGTGTATATGTGTGTGTGCGTGTGTGTGATCGTGCGTGCGTGTGTACGTGTGTGTATATGTGTGTGCGTGCGTGCATGTGTGTGCGTGTGTGTGCGTGCGTGTGTGTGCGTGTGTGTGTGAGATCGTGCATGTGTGCGTGTGTGTGTGTGAGATCGTGCATGTATGCGTGTGTGTGTGATCGTGCGTGTGTGTGTGAGATCGTGCATGTGTGCGTGTGTGTGTGTGTGTGTGTGTGTGTGAGATCGTGCATGTATGCGTGTGTGTGATCGTGCGTGTGTGTGTGAGATCGTGCATGTGTGCGTGTGTGTGTGAGATCGTGCATGTATGCGTGTGTGTGTGTGATCGTGCATGTGTGTGTGAGATCGTGCATGTGTGCGTGTGTGTGTGTGATATCGTGCATGTGTGCGTGTGTGTGTGTGTGATCGTGCATGTGTGTGTGAGATCGTGCATGTGTGCGTGTGTGTGTGTGAGATCGTGCATGTGTGCGTGTGTGTGTGTGTGTGAGATCGTGCATGTATGCGTGTGTGTGTGTGATCGTGCATGTGTGTGTGAGATCGTGCATGTGTGCGTGTGTGTGTGTGAGATCGTGCATGTGTGCGTGTGTGTGTGTGTGAGATCGTGCATGTATGCGTGTGTGTGTGTGATCGTGCGTGTGTGTGTGAGATCGTGCATGTGTGCGTGTGTGTGTGTGAGATCGTGCATGTATGCGTGTGTGTGTGATCGTGCGTGTGTGTGTGAGATCGTGCATGTGTGCGTGTGTGTGTGTGTGTGTGTGTGAGATCGTGCATGTATGCGTGTGTGTGATCGTGCGTGTGTGTGTGAGATCGTGCATGTGTGCGTGTGTGTGTGAGATCGTGCATGTATGCGTGTGTGTGTGTGATCGTGCATGTGTGTGTGAGATCGTGCATGTGTGCGTGTGTGTGTGATATCGTGCATGTATGCGTGTGTGTGTGTGAGATCGTGCATGTGTGCGTGTGTGTGTGTGTGAGATCGTGCATGTATGCGTGTGTGTGTGATCGTGCGTGTGTGTGTGAGATCGTGCATGTGTGCGTGTGTGTGTGATCGTGCGTGTATGTGTGTGTGATCGTGCATGTGTGCGTGTGTGCGTGCGGGTGTGTGTGTGTGTGTGCATGTGTGCGTGTGTGTGTGTGTGTGTGATCGTGCGTGTATGTGTGTGTGATCGTGCATGTGTGCATGTGTGCGTGCGGGTGTGTGTGTGTGTGTGCATGTGTGCGTGTGTGTGTGTGTGTGTGATCGTGCGTGCGTGTGTGCGTGTACCAAGCAGTAGTGTGTCCCAGGTACTTGCAGTGCAGGAACGTGAGTTGTGTGTATGGGCTTGTGCGGCGGGGCGAAGCCAGCCAACTGGGATATTTAATCAAAGTCCTACATCGTCCGACAAAGGCACTCACGTTACTATGGCTTCAGGCTGATGCTGCTACTTCTTCAGCATCCATACATTGTCCTTGGAACAGAATAATCAACAAGCCAGGGGAACTTGATATCTCTCTCACATTGTGTTCCTCGCAATACAGTACAGCCTCGAGGATCGACAGTAGGTACCTCAGAGGAAAACGTACAGCGAACTGGTGAAATAAATGAAAACGTGGTCAAGGGTGTAAAAAACAAGGAAGTTATATCTTCAAGAGGTCCATAAGTGTTCTCTGTCTAACTCATCGTCGCAGCAGTAGAAGGTCTATTCGACTTGTCTCTGACTGTTGCTGGATCGCATCGCATCCTTCACTGTGGCTGCTTTTCCTGAATTCTCTCCGGTGGAGGTTTTACTGGGTAGTGCCTTCGGGCGAACCCTGTAGCATAGTGCGGCTCCCTAAATGATTTTCCTCCACTCGAAAAAATAATGAGAACGGCAACCTAAAAAGTTTTTCCAGTTTACTCGAGAAGTGTCTGGCAGCCGGCGTATTTGTAGAAGTTCGAGTAAGGTCCGTGTTATGTCATCCTTGCTATATAAGGGGGTGATGCAACGAGAGGAGTATAAGTAGTTACATGCATGAGTCGTCGGGGAGTTCGGTTCAGCTTTCAGCTTTAGTGTGTATGATGGAGGGGGACACCTCAACCCACCGTGACCCCGACACCCCCAGGGGGATGGTATAAGGCGTAGACTTGTCAGAGAGCGGAGCTAGTGAAGCCCACAGACCCAGGGAGAGGGCGACGAGGCGACCCTTGCGGTCCGGACAGCAACTTCCAGGGAGGGTCACGGAAGAGGTTCAAGTGCGCAAGCAGCTGTGCCACCTGTCCGCGTACCGCACTACCAACCAAACCTGCAAGATGACAAGCGAGGGAAATGAGAAATGAGGGAAGTAATCACGGGAAAACATACTAATGAGTCCAGCATTCGCCTAACTGACATGGGAAAACCACGAAAAAAACACATGTTAGAATGCGCGGTCACCGGCATCGAACCCAGGACCTCCCCACACAGACATTGCCGACTGAGACATCCTACAAGGTTTCTTTTGTAGTAATCCTGTGTAACCTATATCTATAGGTTTTGTGTATCTTTTACGGTTTATCAGTTATAGAAAATTCGTCCAGACTGATAATCACTTCAGAGAGTTTAACGCATACATCATAAAAAATACTCGTATGTTAAACAGGTGGCACTTTTAATAAAACCAAAATTTTCGAAAAATGTATGAAAAGGGTAGTTTGTGGTGGGGGATTTTGTTGAAAACCTTCGTGTGGTTGTGTGTGTGTGTGTGTGTGTGTGTGTGTGTGTGTGTGTGTGTGTGTGTGTCTGTGTGTCAGTCTGTGGACAGCATAACTCAAAAACGAAACCTCGGTTAAAAACCAAACTTGGCATTCAAGTTTAACATCTTTCAAAGATGCGACAAGAAGATTTTGAAGAAAATAGCCCCACCCTAAACTACCCTTTACATAGAAAATTTTTCGAAATTTTTTATTTTCTTGAAAATGCTCTAACGATTTTTATTAAAATGCCATATGTTTAATATATTTGTATGACAAATTAAACGTATATTTTGAATTTTCTGGCTATAGCTTATGTGGTCGTGTTTACTCTGGATGACATTTGAATAACTCGTAAACCGTAAGAGATAGACAGAATCTCAGTATAGAAAAAATGTAGATATTGTTAAAACATAATTTATAGATAAATAAATTTTTCTGTAGAGTGAGCCATTTCGGAGATATTCCTTCTTATTTGTGTGAGTTTTGCAATACTTAAACTTTCGATCATTATTTATTTTATATATTTTAGCCGTGTCCTTGTACCTACAAGGAAATAAGCAATAAGATAATTTGTACAAATGTTTATCTCAACTAACACGAAGAAGATATAGGAATAAGAGTTTGTAAGAATGGTTAATACATGAGTAAAGAAAGTCATGTGAGTGCAGCACGTCAGATTTTTTCTTTCTGTGTGCTGTTAGCAGACGCGCCCACGTACACACAGGGACATTTTTCTAAAAACATGTTTATGGGTTCAGGGGACCATGAAACATACTTCTGGTAAAATCTTGATATGAAATTGTTGTGTGGAATGTAAGTCTTTCCTTATTGTAGTGCAGGTTGTAAGAATAGGTGTAGAAATAGACATAAAATGGGTAGAGAAAGGCATGTGAGTGTAGCTAATATATCATACAGGTGAGGTTTCAGTACTGCGTGGTGGAAGTTACAGACGCGGAGGTCAGTACACAGAGCTCCGTCATAATCGCTTAATTGGTTTGCGAGACGACAAGTCCACAAAAATGGGGTCCCGGAAGAAAGAACCGCAATGATTGCAGTCTTCACAACGGAGCTCTGATTGCCTGCTCCTCCTGAATCGCGGCAAATAAGTTGTCCGGTTTCCGCCAGCAGCGCCACTGCGGCTGTCCAAGTAAACAAGATGGGCTTGATTAGGTCTATTGTCAACAGAAGGGCGCTGTTGGCGGTTTTCCATCCACCTGCTTGCACCATGTCAAGATCGCCATTTATCTTTGTCATTCCACTCTACCTTCAAAGTTACATGCCGAGATATCACCGAAAATACACGTTTCAACATCCCCTGAATTCACATCAAATGTAGAAAAACCTTCTAAAGTCCCGGACGTATTTTACAGGAATGTACTCCATCTGCGTGGTCTAGGGATACAGAAGTTGAGGTTATGAGCGATACAAACTTTGTTCGGGCGTGTAGTGTTGCACGCTCTGATGACGTTGCCTCCATATTCGCCAATAACACAGCACACTAATGAGAAAGGATAATCAACAGTTAGTACACTTTGTCACACTTTAAGCTCCAACCAGTGGCGGCTGGTGATGAGGGGTTTGCAGTGCTGGAGAACCCTCAGGAGTTTCTAACTCAATGCCTCGCCTTATGTTTTGTAATACAGATTCGTATTCTGCTTTTAAAATAGTTTTAAATGTTACGGCCATCGAGTTAAATGCACTCGATTAGTATCGAAGCACTGCTTACAGCAGCTACTTCCATTTCCTCCCCTGGCGCTGCCAGGCTAAAAGAGTTGACTCTCCGCCCACATTTCTTCAGTTTCCTCCCCCTCCAGAACCCCTACATTACCTTCGGAACGAGCTGCAAATCGTGCAGCACTCAATGCTTGGAGAAGTCGGGAGCATTCTCCCAAGACATCCGGGAGGTACTACGTGCACATGCGCACCGCATTCCATCCCACATACCTAACCCCCGGAGCCCTTCCCATCTACCTCAGACAGTTGCTTAAATCCAAAGCAACTGTCCGCAGGCTCTGGCAGCGTTTCTGCCATCCCAGGATACCGGCGGTCTACCAGCGGTTCAAGTACCTGCTGCGGGCACACCGCAAAGCAGCCTGGGAAAATACAATCGCAAATGTTGATCTCTCAGAGAAGCAACCATGGTGGATAATCAGGTCCCTTAGAAAGGGCAAAAATTCACACCAGCATCCCAACTTCTACATGGCACTCGAGCCCCAAGAGAAAGCCACGGATTTCGCAGATCATCTAGGGTCTCAATTCGAGCTCCTGGAAGACGTCCAGGACGAAGACTTCACTAAACTCGTGGAGGCCACGAAAAACTTCAAAACGGCCACGGTGCTTCTGGATGTGGAAAAGCCCTTTGCAACCACATGGCACCAGGAGTTATTGTATAAACTCAGAGAGGCAGAAATACCTCCCCCCTACCTCCCCCTGATCGGTAGCTTCCTACGAGATCGCACTTTTCGGGTGCGGGTGGAGGGAAAGTTATCCTCGGTCAGACCCATAGCGGCTGGAGTACCGGAAGGTAGCGTGCTATCGCCGTTGCTCTTCGCTGCCTACATGTCTGACCTACCTGTGGATACTGGCACAGGGCAAAAATGTTCGGTACTGCTTCCCTCCACTACAGCGACAGCTCGATGCTATCGGCAGCTGGAGTGAACAGTGGAGAATGGCCATTAGCCCGCAGAAGACTCAGGCTCTTCTATTGCTCAAAGTTCAAAACTGGCGGCCGGGTGTATCCCTGGCACTGCGGCGGAGAAGAATCCCATGGGTTAACTCTGCCAAATACCTGGGGGTACTACTTTACCGTGGTCTAACCTTCACTCCACATGTCAGGACAAGGGTCGGTCTGGGACATGGTGCCCTGAGACAGCTATATCCCATAATCCACTCAACCATGCCTACACACCTGAAACTACGCTTGTACCGTGCGATCGTCCCGCCCTGATACTGTACGGGTGCGAGGTCTGGGACATGGCGCCCTGAGACATCTATATCCCATACTCCACTCAACCATGCCTACACACCTGAAAGTACGCTTGTACCGTGCGATCGTCCCGCCCTGATACTGTACGGGTGCGAGGTCTGGGACATGGCGCCCTGAGACATCTATATCCCATACTCCACTCAACCATGCCTACACACCTGAAACTACGCTTGTACCGGTGCGATCGTCCCGCCCCTGATTCTGTACGGGTGCGAGGTCTCGGACATGGCGCCCTGAGACAGCTATATCCCATAATCCACTCAACCATACCTACACACCTGAAACTACGCTTGTACCGTGCGATCGTCCCGCCCCTGATTCTGTACGGGTGCGAGGTCTCGGACATGGCGTCCTGAGACAGCTATATCCCATAATCCACTCAACCATGCCTACACACCTGAAAGTACGCTTGTACCGTGCGATCGTCCCGCCCTGATACTGTACGGGTGCGAGGTCTGGGACATGGCGTCCTGAGACAGCTATATCCCATAATCCACTCAACCATGCCTACACACCTGAAAGTACGCTTGTACCGTGCGATTGTCCCGCCCCTGATTCTGTACGGGTGCGAGGTCTCGGACATGGCGTCCTGAGACAACTATATCCCATAATCCACACAACCTTGCCTACACACCTGAAACTACGCTTGTACCGTGCGATCGTCCCGTCCCTGATTCTGTACGGGTGCGAGGTCTCGGACATGGCGCCCTGAGACAGCTATATCCCATAATCCACTCAACCTTGCCTACACACCTGAAACTACGCTTGTACCGTGCGATCGTCCCGCCCTGATTCTGTACGGGTGCAAGGTCTCGGACATGGCGCCCTGAGACAGCTATATCCCATAATCCACTCAACCATGTCTACACACCTGAAACTACGCTTGTACCGTGCGATCGTCCCGTCCCTGATTCTGTACGGGTGCGAGGTCTGGGACATGGCGCCCTGAGGCAGCTATATCCCATACTCCACTCAACCATACCTACACACCTGAAACTACGCTTCTACCGTGCGATCGTCCCGCCCTGATTCTGTACGGGAGCAAGGTCTCGGACATGGCGCCCTGAGACAGCTATATCCCATAATCCACTCAACCATGTCTACACACCTGAAACTACGCTTGTACCGTGCGATCGTCCCGTCCCTGATTCTGCACGGGTGCGAGGTCTGGGACATGGCGCCCTGAGGCAGCTATATCCCATACTCCACTCAACCATACCTACACACCTGAAACTACGCTTGTACCGTGCGATCGTCCCGTCCCTGATACTGTACGGGTGCGAGGTCTCGGACATGGCGCCCTGAGACAACTATATCCCATAATCCACTCAACCATACCTACACACCTGAAAGTACGCTTGTACCGTGCGATCGTCCCGTCCCTGATTCTGTACGGGTGCGAGGTCTGGGACATGGCGCCCTGAGACAGCTATATCCCATATTCCACTCAACCATACCTACACACCTGAAACTACGCTTGTACCGTGCGATCGTCCCGCCCCTGATTCTGTACGGGTGCGAGGTCTCGGACATGGCGTCCTGAGACAGCTATATCCCATATTCCACTCAACCATGCCTACACACCTGAAACTACGCTTGTACCGTGCGATCGTCCCGTCTTTAATACTGCACAGGTACGAGGTCTGGGGTACGGTGGCTCGATCCACCATCCGCAGGCTGCAGGCCGTGCAGAACAGAGCGCTTAGGATGATATACGATACCGACCGTAGGTTCCCGTCACACATCCCCCACATCCCATATATTGACAGAACTCGCACCTCACCCTAACCAGTTGGTCAACACACTGGGGCAATATGACCATCATCTACCTAGACCAGGCATGTCAAACAGCACTCGCCAAGTGTGAAAATATTCCCCTATTTTTCCTCCTTTCAAATCGGAGAGCGAGAAAAACAAAACGAAAACCGGTTCTACAAGCGCGTGCTACTGCAGTTAAGGAGGGGTGGACTCCTCTCTTCACACCCCGGGAGTTATGTTTGACATGCCTGACCTAGACGGCGGCAGAGCTACCGCTTGTCCAAAGACGCCCTTGGCTGATAACTGCCGCTATCCCCTCAAACATCATGAGTATCTGTATTTACGAAAGCACTTTCAAATCTTATGCGATAAAGATCTGATCATTACTGACTTGCTTGGCACTGCTTACGTTTAGGAAGTCTGCCAATATAAGTCCAAGTGCTGCCTTAGAAGACACACCAAGTGATCATCGCCTAACATATTACTTTCTCTACTGGTAAGTAGAGGAAGTATTGTATTCCACTCAAAAATTCGATGTAAAGATTTCACCGGAAATATATGTTTTGAGACCCCCTGAATAATCAAAAAAGGGCATTCTTAGAAAAAGACCAGTGTGTATGTGTCTTTAGATAGCATAACACAAAAACCAAAAGTCGCTTAAAAACCAAAGTTGGTATTTAAGTTTAATGTCTTTCAAGGATGCGACACGAAGATTTTGATGAAAATAACCTCACCCTAAACTACCCTCTACATGGAAAATTTATCGAAAATTTTCATTTTCTTGAAAATGGCTCTAACGATTTTCATTAAAATGTTTGAGATATTTTTATGACAAATGAAATGTATAGCTTTAATATTTTGGCTATAGCCCATGTAGTTGTAATTACTCTGGATAACTTTTGTATAACTGGTAAACCGTAAGAGATAGACAAAATCTTACTATACAAAAAATGTAGATCTTGCTAAAATACACAATTTATGTCCAAATAAATTTTCTTGTAGAGTGAACCATTTCAGAGATATTCCTTGTTATGTGTGTGAGTTTCGGAAAACTTAAAACTTTCGTGAAATGGAACATCGGTGTTCATTTTTATATATGTTAAGTGTGCAAAGAGAACGGAATCTCAAAGCTTTAAAAGATTTGACTGTCACTCAAAGTCTACTGTATTCTAATTTTTCCCTTGTACCTACAAGGAAAGAAGCAATAAGATAATTTGTACAAATGTTTATCTCAACTAACACGAAGAAGATATAGGAATAAGAGTTTGTAAGAATGGTTAGTACAAGAGTAGAGAAAGTCATGTGAGTGCAACACGTCACATTTTTTATTTACTTTTTCTCTGTCTCTTATTCTTTATCATTTATTCAAATTGATCCAGAATGAAGAGGTCTTCTATGGACACTCCCAGAATATTGAACGTGTGAGTGAGAAAGTGTCATGGAAGCGTCTGTGTTCAACACTGTCTGCTTGTGGAGTGATTCTCGCTCCGAGGTGGGGAAAAGCAGCTAATTACGTAAGTGTCCCCAAGGAGACAAGGTTGGTCACCGTAAGCCTTCGGCCCAAATGACCTACCTTAACCCTTAAACGCCCTCGCTAGTCTACTGTAATCTAGGAAATCCAGTTGTGCAAAATGTAAACAACGGCAGATCAAAATAATTAAACAAATTCAAAATAAGCTCATGTTACTGGGATGACGATACGCTACCTCTGGACCACGGAGGCGGGTTGTGGTTGTTTCACCGGCTCCTTGGCGAGAACGGACGTTTTAACTCGCCTTGTCCGGTTCCGTTTGCCCTTAGAGCTTTCTCGAGTTTCCCTGTTGTGACTGTTTTATGGAAGTGTGAAGTCTATTGTGGTGACAAGAATTCAATAATAAACTACCCACTTGTCTCCTGGTTCTTACTGTCAAGAAACGCTGCAACGGCATACAAATTTGACTCTACGCGCTGCAACAAATTCAAAGCATCTGTAAATTTCAAGAAGACATAAAGAAATCAACGCCGAGAAAATAGAAGAAGGTCGCTCGGTTGGTCGTCTTATTCTGTACGTGCGACAGAAAGAGTGAGGGAGTGAGGGAGGATATACGAGTGTGCGGCGCAAGGCGACTTGAAGCCCTCTGTGATCACACAACACAACTAGCAGCATTATTCCTTCAATGTTTTCACCGTTTATTCCCTTATACCAAGTTTGCAATCATTTCGTATATAAAGATAAATGTTTGGATGTTTGTCCTAAAGCACTGGACCACTCAGTGTAAAATTCGGCACCTAGGCAGTAGGTATATGTATATGTTCATAGATACGGTTTTCATGCTATCCATTTTATCATACAACATATTACACTCACAAGGTTTTCTCTGCTTCCCTTAAACAAGACTGTTGGACAAGTACAACCTAAGTCTAAATGTTGTAGTGATAAATCATCAAACCACGGACAACGTCGGGTATTTCAGTTAGTAACAAAGAAACACAAGACTATTGGACAAGTACAACCTAAGTCTAAATGTCGTAGTGATAAATCATCAAACCACGGACAACGTCGGGTATTTCAGTTAGTAACAAAGAAACACAAGACTATTGGACAAGTACAACCTAAGTCTAAATGTTGTAGTGATAAATCATCAAACCACGAACGACGTCGGGTATTTCAGTTAGTAACAAAGAAACACAAGACTATTGGACAAGTACAACCTAAGTCTAAATGTTGTAGTGATAAATCATCAAACCACGGACAACGTCGGGTATTTCACCTAGTAACAAAGAAACACAAGACTATTGGACAAGTACAACCTAAGTCTAAATGTTGTAGTGATAAATCATCAAACCACGGACAACGTCGGGTATTTCACCTAGTAACAAAGAAACACAAGACTATTGGACAAGTACAACCTAAGTCTAAATGTTGTAGTGATAAATCTTCAAACCACGGACAACGTCGGGTATTTCACCTAGTAACAAAGAAACACAAGACTATTGGACAAGTACAACCTAAGTCTAAATGTTGTAGTGATAAATCATCAAACCACGGACAACGTCGGGTATTTCAGTTAGTAACAAAGAAACACAAGACTATTGGACAAGTACAACCTAAGTCTAAATGTTGTAGTGATAAATCATCAAACCACGGACAACGTCGGGTATTTCAGTTAGTAACAAAGAAACACAAGACTATTGGACAAGTACAACCTAAGTCTAAATGTTGTAGTGATAAATCATCAAACCACGGACAACGTCGGGTATTTCAGTTAGTAACAAAGAAACACAAGACTATTGGACAAGTACAACCTAAGTCTAAATGTTGTAGTGATAAATCATCAAACCACGGACAACGCCGGGTATTTCAGTTAGTAACAAAGAAACACAAGACTATTGGACAAGTACAACCTAAGTCTAAATGTTGTAGTGATAAATCATCAAACCACGGACAACGTCGGGTATTTCAGTTAGTAACACAGAAACACAAGACTATTGGACAAGTACAACCTAAGTCTAAATGTTGTAGTGATAAATCATCAAACCACGGACAACGTCGGGTATTTCACCTAGTAACAAAGAAACACAAGACTATTGGACAAGTGCAACCTACGTCTAAATGTTGTAGTGATAAATCATCAAACCACGGACAACGTCGGGTATTTCAGTTAGTAACAAAGAAACACAAGACTATTGGACAAGTACAACCTAAGTCTAAATGTTGTAGTGATAAATCATCAAACCACGGACAACGTCGGGTATTTCACCTAGTAACAAAGAAACACAAGACTATTGGACAAGTACAACCTAAGTCTAAATGTTGTAGTGATAAATCATCAAACCACGGACAACGTCGGGTATTTCACCTAGTAACAAAGAAACACAAGACTATTGGACAAGTGCAACCTACGTCTAAATGTTGTAGTGATAAATCATCAAACCACGGACAACGTCGGGTATTTCAGTTAGTAACAAAGAAACACAAGACTATTGGACAAGTACAACCTAAGTCTAAATGTTGTAGTGATAAATCATCAAACCACGGACAACGTCGAGTATTTCACCTAGTAACAAAGAAACACAAGACTATTGCACAAGTACAACCTAAGTCTAAATGTTGTAGTGATAAATCATCAAACCACGGACAACGTCGGGTATTTCAGTTAGTAACAAAGAAACACAAGACTATTGGACAAGTACAACCTAAGTCCAAATGTTGTAGTGATAAATCATCAAACCACGGACAACGTCGGGTATTTCACCTAGTAACAAAGAAACACAAGACTATTGCACAAGTACAACCTAAGTCTAAATGTTGTAGTGATAAATCATCAAACCACGGACAACGTCGGGTATTTCAGTTAGTAACAAAGAAACACAAGACTATTGGACAAGTACAACCTAAGTCTAAATGTTGTAGTGATAAATCATCAAACCACGGACAACGTCGGGTATTTCAGTTAGTAACAAAGAAACACAAGACTATTGGACAAGTACAACCTAAGTCTAAATGTTGTAGCGATAAATCATCAAACCACGGACAACGTCGGGTATTTCAGCTAGTAACAAAGAAACACAAGACTATTGGACAAGTACAACCTAAGTCTAAATGTTGTAGTGATAAATCATCAAACCACGGACAACGTCGGGTATTTCAGTTAGTAACAAAGAAACACAAGACTATTGGACAAGTACAACCTAAGTCTAAATGTTGTAGTGATAAAGCATCAAACCACGGACAACGTCGGGTATTTCAGTTAGTAACAAAGAAACACAACACTATTGGACAAGTACAACCTAAGTCTAAATGTTGTAGTGATAAATCATCAAACCACGGACAACGTCGGGTATTTCAGTTAGTAACAAAGAAACACAAGACTATTGGACAAGTACAACCTAAGTCTAAATGTTGTAGTGATAAATCATCAAACCACGGACAACGTCGGGTATTTCAGTTAGTAACAAAGAAACACAAGACTATTGGACAAGTACAACCCAAGTCTAAATGTTGTAGTGATAAATCATCAAACCACGGACAGCGTCGGGTATTTCACCTAGTAACAAAGAAACACAAGACTATTGGACAAGTACAACCTAAGTCTAAATGTTGCAGTGATAAATCATCAAACCACGGACAGCGTCGAGTATTTCACCTAGTAACAAAGAAACACAAGACTATTGGACAAGTACAACCTAAGTCTAAATGTTGTAGTGATAAATCATCAAACCACGGACAACGCCGGGTATTTCACCTAGTAACAAAGAAACACAAGACTATTGGACAAGTACAACCTAAGTCTAAATGTTGTAGTGATAAATCATCAAACCACGGACAACGTCGGGTATTTCAGTTAGTAACAAAGAAACACAAGACTACTGGACAAGTACAACCTAAGTCTAAATGTTGTAGTGATAAATCATCAAACCACGGACAACGTCGGGTATTTCAGTTAGTAACAAAGAAACACAAGACTATTGGACAAGTACAACCTAAGTCTAAATGTTGTAGTGATAAATCATCAAACCACGGACAACGCCGGGTATTTCACCTAGTAACAAAGAAACACAAGACTATTGGACAAGTACAACCTAAGTCTAAATGTTGTAGTGATAAATCATTAAACCACGGACAACGCCGGGTATTTCACCTAGTAACAAAGAAACACAAGACTATTGGACAAGTACAACCTAAGTCTAAATGTTGTAGTGATAAATCATTAAACCACGGACAACGCCGGGTATTTCACCTAGTAACAAAGAAACACAAGACTATTGGACAAGTACAACCTAAGTCTAAATGTTGTAGTGATAAATCATCAAACCACGGACAACGTCGGGTATTTCAGTTAGTAACAAAGAAACACAAGACTATTGGACAAGTACAACCTAAGTCTAAATGTTGTAGTGATAAATCATCAAACCACGGACAACGTCGGGTATTTCAGTTAGTAACAAAGAAACACAAGACTATTGGACAAGTACAACCTAAGTCTAAATGTTGTAGTGATAAATCATCAAACCACGGACAACGTCGGGTATTTCAGTTAGTGACAAAGAAACACAAGACTATTGGACAAGTACAACCTAAGTCTAAATGTTGTAGTGATAAATCATCAAACCACGGACAACGTCGGGTATTTCAGTTAGTAACAAAGAAACACAAGACTATTGGACAAGTACAACCTAAGTCTAAATGTTGTAGTGATAAATCATCAAACCACGGACAACGTCGGGTATTTCACCTAGTAACAAAGAAACACAAGACTATTGGACAAGTGCAACCAAAGTCTAAATGTTGTAGTGATAAATCATCAAACCACGGACAACGTCGCGTATTTCACCTAGTAACAAAGAAACACAAGACTATTGGACAAGTACAACCTAAGTCTAAATGTTGTAGTGATAAATCATCAAACCACGGACAACGCCGGGTATTTCACCTAGTAACAAAGAAACACAAGACTATTGGACAAGTACAACCTAAGTCTAAATGTTGTAGTGATAAATCATCAAACCACGGACAACGTCGGGTATTTCAGTTAGTAACAAAGAAACACAAGACTATTGGACAAGTACAACCTAAGTCTAAATGTTGTAGTGATAAATCATCAAACCACGGACAACGTCGGGTATTTCAGTTAGTAACAAAGAAACACAAGGCTATTGGACAAGTACAACCTAAGTCTAAATGTTGTAGTGATAAATCATCAAACCACGGACAACGTCGGGTATTTCACCTAGTAACAAAGAAACACAAGAATATTGGACAAGTACAACCTAAGTCTAAATGTTGTAGTGATAAATCATCAAACCACGGACAACGTCGGGTATTTCAGTTAGTAACAAAGAAACACAAGACTATTGGACAAGTACAACCTAAGTCTAAATGTTGTAGTGATAAATCATCAAACCACGGACAACGTCGGGTATTTCACCTAGTAACAAAGAAACACAAGACTATTGGACAAGTACAACCTAAGTCTAAATGTTGTAGTGATAAATCTTCAAACCACGGACAACGTCGGGTATTTCACCTAGTAACAAAGAAACACAAGACTATTGGACAAGTACAACCTAAGTCTAAATGTTGTAGTGATAAATCATCAAACCACGGACAACGTCGGGTATTTCAGTTAGTAACAAAGAAACACAAGACTATTGGACAAGTACAACCTAAGTCTAAATGTTGTAGTGATAAATCATCAAACCACGGACAACGTCGGGTATTTCAGCTAGTAACAAAGAAACACAAGACTATTGGACAAGTACAACCTAAGTCTAAATGTTGTAGTGATAAATCATCAAACCACGGACAACGTCGGGTATTTCAGTTAGTAACAAAGAAACACAAGACTATTGGACAAGTACAACCTAAGTCTAAATGTTGTAGTGATAAATCATCAAACCACGGACAACGTCGGGTATTTCAGTTAGTAACAAAGAAACACAAGACTATTGGACAAGTACAACCTAAGTCTAAATGTTGTAGTGATAAATCATCAAACCACGGACAACGTCGGGTATTTCAGTTAGTAACAAAGAAACACAAGACTATTGGACAAGTGCAACCTAAGTCTAAATGTTGTAGTGATAAATCATCAAACCACGGACAACGTCGGGTATTTCACCTAGTAACAAAGAAACACAAGACTATTGGACAAGTACAACCTAAGTCTAAATGTTGTAGTGATAAATCATCAAACCACGGACAACGTCGGGTATTTCAGTTAGTAACAAAGAAACACAAGACTATTGGACAAGTACAACCTAAGTCTAAATGTTGTAGTGATAAATCATCAAACCACGGACAACGTCGGGTATTTCAGCTAGTAACAAAGAAACACAAGACTATTGGACAAGTACAACCTAAGTCTAAATGTTGTAGTAATAAATCATCAAACCACGGACAACGTCGGGTATTTCACCTAGTAACAAAGAAACACAAGACTATTGGACAAGTACAACCTAAGTCTAAATGTTGTAGTGATAAATCATCAAACCACGGACAACGTCGGGTATTTCAGTTAGTGACAAAGAAACACAAGACTATTGGACAAGTACAACCTAAGTCTAAATGTTGTAGTGATAAATCATCAAACCACGGACAACGTCGGGTATTTCAGTTAGTAACAAAGAAACACAAGACTATTGGACAAGTACAACCTAAGTCTAAATGTTGTAGTGATAAATCATCAAACCACGGACAACGTCGGGTATTTCAGTTAGTAACAAAGAAACACAAGACTATTGGACAAGTACAACCTAAG